>SDVV010001785.1:0-24629 GCA_016164225.1 Gammarus roeselii
TATATATATTGCTCATTAGCGTGATAGTTAAATTACTTGGATCGCCAGCGTTGAAAATTTATTATTCATTTTGGTCTAACACACGACATACGGGTTAGGAAACGGATGTTTCTAAAGAAAAATCAATCATTTTTTCATACATAGCGCTCGCTGAAAATGTAATAATACATTGTTCAACACTAACACTAGCCTAACAAAACAAAGTGGTGAAAGCGTCCAAAATCATGTGCACCTTTAACGAGTCGAAAAATGTTTGAGGTTCACAGGCTGACTCATATGGCAGTTGATACAGTCATCATTATTCGTTGGTTGTAACACGAGCGTAAGTGTTCATTTGATACATGCACGTGTTTGATTATCATGTGTCTCGCATCAAATACGTCATACATTACGTCTATCCATTTCTTAATATACAAACTAACTTGGTGGGCAGCTTGGCTGCCAATACAAACGATATGCAAAACAGTGCGTTGGGGCTGACGTAAGATTGTAATAAAAAATAAACAGGTCTGCGAAAAGAATGAAGGTTGTAATAGCTTCTCTCATTTGTTTGATGTACCTAACTTGAGGGATGAGAGCAGAGGGGTGAGAGCAGAGGAAAGAAGAAGGTTGAATGTTTTCGAGATGAAATGTTTGAAGATCGTGGCTGGAGTAACGCTGAGAGACCGGATCACCAACGACGTGGTTCGAAACAGATCAGGGGTGGTGAAGAAGTTGGAGAACAGAGTGGATTCGCGTGTTCTGAGATGGTTCGGGCACATGGAGAGGACGTATGAAGGGAGATTGGTGCAAAGGGTGATCAATGCGGAGGCGAGTGGTCACGGTATAGAGGTAGACTGAAGTTTGGGTGGATGGATGGTGTGAAGCAGGCTTTGGGAACGAGAAACATGAATGTGAAGGTGGCGAGAAAGCGTGCAATGAACATGCGTGAGTGGAGATTGGTTGATTTTGACGCAGCTCTGATGTGCTTTCCCGCCTTTGGCATCCCGCTTTTGGGATGGTCGTGGGTGGGTGGGCTCGGCTATTATGACGCGGCGGGGGTTAACCAGTGAAAACTGTCGGGCCCTGCTGCTGACGACGGATCCTTGGACTGCACTCGTAACCCAGAGTGTATGTTGAGGGGCTACCGGCCGGAACATATAGCAAAAAAGGGCTAAGTTGTGTGAGTGTGAGCGTATGAGGGTGTGAGGTGCACCTTGCCGCCGGCCACTCCCTCTTTCTGGGGGATGCGGCCTAGTACCTGTATCTGTACCAAACTCTAGAATTTGTGCTCCGCAATTGACCTGAGATGCTGAGGAACGGCTTACAGGTTTCTCATTTGAATTTGTTAGCTCTGCAATATGAAATTAAAAATATTTATTGAGTGTGCGGTTCGTAAAATTGAATAAATAATCACCTAAAATGTTGTCGCTCAATTTTTTCTGAAAAAATGAATTGAGCATGTGTAATCTTTTTGCAAAGTTCTCACGCATTTGTTGCTTTTATCTGATCTTAACTGTAATATATATGTCTTAATATCATTTTATATTGATATCCTTCTGAGGACTAAACGTTTATTGACTATTCTTTCATCAATTCTCCAATTCAATCTACTGAATGTAATTCATACACCAAATACTGTGGTCAAAATGCAAAAGAACCACCAACTAGTCTTGTTTATACCGCATTCCATTTTCCATAGCATTGTGACAAAACACTATCGGTGGTGGCAATGGCGTCGTCTGTGAATATTGTGAGTGTTTGCAGCTTATCCCGAGTTTAATGTGTGTTAATTGATTTCAATTACGTAGCAGCGATTCATCCGTGTTGTTATGATAAGTCTTGGCTTAGTGCTTTGTTGTTTACTTCTTGAAATTGAGGTCAACGATCGTTGAGCAGTTTTCGCGCGTAAAGTCTGATGCCAAGCCTCGACCGCACTCCCACCTGTTGATCCTGCCTGTCCATACTACCCCGCTGTATTTAGTTTAAAGCCATACGAGGCTGCTCTATCTGTCGTTGTATGATAATTTAACGCAATGATTGTTTCTACTGAAGAAATTGTCGAAGAGTTTGAATCTTTTGGCATTACCGTCAAAACTAATCAGTTGCTTGAGAAGTGTAAGTTAGTAACGGTAGATCACTAAGGTGCCGTAAGGGTAGGTTATCGATACCTTCATTGCGGCTATCTATGTGCATGTACCTCTATTACCTACTTTGGTTCGAATTATTGCTTCGAAATGGATCCTATCACACCATTTTTTGGTATTGCTTTGTCGTCGGACCTATCATGATGTTGATAATTTTTATACAAATTCAGTCTTAATTTCCATGTATCTGTGTTTGAATTGATACCTGTCATTTTGATAAATGGGTTGAGAAACAATGTTTGAATGACAGTTTGGCCTATTCAAAATATTCATTTGCCTTATGGGTTAGAACTACAAACCTAGAATGATCCATCTTCTGGGTTTGATACATGTACATTAGCTCTGCAGGGTTGAAATGTGTACCTATGAGCCCGATTAGAAACATAGTTACGGCTGATAAATTCCCCGCAAATGTCTATGAAATTCCCAAGTTCCCATCTGCTGCAATTTCAGTGCATTGAAATTTTTCATTTAATATTCAATGAAGGCATTGTGCATTTGAATTTTGAAGTCATCTCTGCCTTGTTGATTGCCCTAAATATCATAACTGTGATCTATCGTATTCTTTGAGGAGTGGAAAATTATGTTTTTTTGTAACTAAAATTGAAATTGACTGCTGAGAAATGAAATCAATGAATGAATGGCCAAAGCTCCAATAGACTACACACTTTCAATAAGAAAGGGTGATTTGTCCGACCAGCCAACTGCAATCTATTTCTTATAAAACCGCACAGTGGTTGGTCGACACACTGACGCTTGTGCTTTACTTCTTACTCCCGCTGCCTTCCACTGTATCACTGCTGTTGGAGTTGACAAGCTTACTGTGACGTGTGAAGTTGCCTCTGTCATACTTTAGGCCTTTGTGTGTTGATCGTGCAACAAACTTGACGTTTCTTGTATACATCACTCAATTAAATGGCTCGTCACCTAACTGCCAGTTTGCACAATTCTGCGGGCAACGCACTCAAACATTGATATGAAATATATATTTGATGCGCACGTGAAATCATGTGATAAAGCGCATGTGACAACACCAGAATATAAGGTGCGGAAACGGTACATCGCACGTGAACAATTCTTCAAACTATTTGTTCTGCTACAATTTTATGCACACATTTTTCTAAGAAGCACATCGATTCAATCTGACGCCAAAATCCTAACCACTGCACATCACCTTCATAGAAGAACTAGTAGCTTGTTTCATTGACCGGACAAGCTTGATTGATGATAGTCAGCTGTTTATTAGAGAAACAAATAACCAATATTGCATAATTTGGCAGGAGAACAAGAAATTAGAGATCTACAAAACTTGTAATTATAATAAAGATGAAGTGCATCAGTGTTTAGAATGAATGCAACAATAGCTCAAAGCTCAACAGCAATATTAAATTACTCCCTGCATGGTTTGAACAACAATTTAATATAGGTAACTGCATTTTGACATTAGATGATAACAGACAGCGGAATGGAAGTGCAAAATTACGCATTACCGTTGTCAGTCGTGTGGTCGGGACATATGCGAACGATGTTAATAGTGATGGCAATTGTCAATAACTGACCATGATTGTTAATCATCGTTTATATAACAATTATACGTTACATTTTGTTTATAAGGACGCCTGGTTGCTAAACGACGTTTGCGTCTATGTGCGGTCATCTCAAACTCAACACAAATTAATTATGCCGTCCATTGCTTGGCGTACTCATCTTAAGCTCGCCGCTGTGTATGTATTTGCCACTATTTTGTTCAAGTAGCTCACGTAACTCAACAAATATACTCAGTTAGTGCAGGTGAAGGTCTAGATGTGCCAATCTTGGCTTCCAAGGCGCATGGCTGGTTTGGTTCTTGATATTCAGCAATGAAAACGCACGTAATGTTCTCAACCCTGTGCCCAATTGTGCAATAGGCATAACTGTAACTGCCATTGATGCTGCATTTGGAAACAATGCTGCATTTGAAGCAGAGGTGAACGCATCAGCAAAGCAATAATGCATCTGCTATCCAGTACTTATTTTGAACTTCTTCGGAACCGGAAGCCAACAGCGTCCTCAATATATATGCAAACTAGTAATTCCGCATCCTTACTAGGGAGCCTAAGGGAGGTATTTTATTGTAATTTTCATGTCTCATCTTTATTTTACTCCTATTATTTGACAAACAAATAGCCTTTGAACGCATAGAGTTCTTTACGCCTGAAGGCTATTAGTTTGTTTGTCAAATACAGAGTGAAATAACAATTGAGCATTTGTGTTGATAAAATACCTCCCTAGAAGGGGTGCGGGATTACGGGTTTGCATTTATTGGCAATGCTGTTGGCTTCTGGTTCAATATGCATTCAAAATAAGTTGTGGACAGCAAATGCGTTATTGCTAGGATAATGCGTTCACCCCGGCTTCAATTGTGGCGTAATTTTCACTAACAAGAAATGATTGGTGGCAGTTAGTTATGTGGTGTGCCATCTAATTATGTAAAATTATTAGCAAACATTGATAGTTTGTTGCAGATAAACTTTAAAATTACACCTATGCATTAGATTTAGTCTGCATTTGAAGCGTAATTGGCAGATGCCAGGCTAATATGGTGCACAATCACCTATTTTACATTGAGTACTATTTTACTGCAGTAGTTGTGGTTCTAAATTTCAATGTAGCTTGCACAGTATAGGTACAAGCTTACCACGCATTGTGCTTGATCAAGGCACGTCATTTCAGCGCACCACCCACTGCAATGCCAAACCATCCTCTGCAAGGAATGAACTTTTTCAAAATATGCCTGTAACTTAAGTTGGCTAGGTCAGGGAAGGTTCTAACAGCATGCTTGTAACATAGCCATCAACTTGACCAGATGCACCCATAATAACCTAACACGTTGCTGGTACTGTTACAGTTACTATTCACCAGACTAGTAATGTCCAATGCAGATCTGAGTTACTCCAAATAGTGATCCTCTAGCGGAGGTATGGAAAAATGATCGACCATGAAGTAGCAGGTATAGCTGCTCACGCTGCAGAGTTGTTTACAGCCACAATAACAATGTGGAGTTGCTGAGCAGGGGAAGAGGTTGGTGACATCATACAATCAGCCAACTGATAAATTGCATTGTGAAGTTACCATGTTTGCAAGGAGAGATTACTCTGCAAGTCATAATACTACTTTTCAATTGCTCTCATTAACCACTGGCCCATATTAGCAATGTGAACATTATTTTAGCTTATTTGAAATTAACATATGAAGAACAGATTGGCTTATTTTAAATATATATTTGCTGTGCCAGTTAGAAATACATACCCGAATAATACATATATTTGCCCGGCAAGTTGAAACAAGCACATTTGCCATGCGATTTAGAAACATGTACCACTAAGTCAGGTAAGTTGGGATGACAAGGTTCCAAAAATATGCTTGAACCGCAGCTGTCAACTATGTCCAGCTGCACACAACATAACAAAATTTGTTGGTGCATCCGTTACAGTTGTCATACACCATGCATTCCTACTATGACGATAAATATCAAGAAAATAGGCCGCTTCAGATTGATCTAGTAATTGAGAACAGTATTCTATAGACAAAACTCATACAATTGCTGTTGTCCTGGTCTCAACACTGATGCGAGATTGAGTATACTACGATGTTGCCGAAAAAACGGTGTTAGAAGTTTAGTAATTGTTGAACATATTGTTGATCCACACTCCTGTCTGACAAAAACTAAAAAGTATTAAAATGAACTGAAAACTGATTTGATTATGCAAACACATCCAAAATGTTACAAATTGGCAGAAAATGCAAAAGGAGTGGCTAAGATTTTTTTATCTCGCTATCAGGGAGGATTGAGCATGTCAGTCATCTGTTCTGATGGACTTTTTCACTTTTCAGTGGTGATGTTCTGGACACACCCCTGGCCCAAGAAATAATTAATATATGGAGGCAAAATGCAGAATTATTTGTAACATTAACTAATAATCAAAGGTAACTGAAATCCAGTTCCAACATAAAGGTAACTCACCTATTATATGGTCTGCAAAATGGTCTTTACCTTATCTACACAGTCTGTCTTGACAATGTTTCCCTATTTTTCTCAACATATTTCGTTGATTCAAGATGATCTTTGAAGTATATGATGCCTCATTTTTATTCAATTATCTAGGTCTGAATTTGGGCAACTACTTGATAGATTTTTCTAGTTCCTATTTTATCCATTATATTATGTCACCTGTTAATGAAGGCTCTCAGTGGATCTTGCATTCTAATGGTAATGTTCTAATATGATCCAAGTTGTCCCTATAGACCAATGCACCTGGAAGAGAAAAAATGGCAATTGACCAAATCTGTTCCATGTTTGGCTGGCAGTTATATAATCCAGTATCAAACAAACACTATTTGTTTGGTCAAATTTACCAGGGACTACTGTCTGGCTGGCTGGTGAACTTGGGTACTTTGCAGGCTAATTGAATCCTGGACAGACTTTACACCCATTATCTGCGGAATGGTTCCAGTCTTGATAAGTTCAATGTTTAAATTGAATGGATTAAAATGATCAATTTTCAGCTAATGCTCTTTCTGAGTATTATTAAAAAAAAATCAGACTGCTTTTCTTAACTTTTGATATTGCATGCTATTTGTGTTCTTTCTTAAGAAAGTCGAGGTTTAATTTACCCTAAAATGCAATTTGCGGCTTTCAAAATTATTTACTTTGGCAAGTCTAGTGAGGAAATAACATTTTTGATTGCCAAAATGCTATTCAACAACCATAGTTAACTGGTGGTGTTAGGTCATCAGGCACAGGTATTAATTGGTAGCTATATGCTAAGCTTGAGGATGGGATTAGGAAGGGCAGAGATTGTTCCTTAAAATATTAATTGGCTTACACATTTTTCCCCAATTGGTTGGTAATGATTGCTGGAGTAATAGATGGAAATTCTACTAGATGGTTGCCTAGATCACATTATTTTTTTGTTAATTGTTTTGCCAGTCTGTAGAAATGGATCCATATTAAGTCAGGTGTACGTAGCAGGAATGTCCAGAGATTGAACTTTGTTCATGTGTGATAACTTTTTTTAATTCACTGCTGACACTTCCCTAATTTGTTTTGCAGGCATTTTCCTTTGCAGTCAGTATGACCTGGCGGCCGATCAGCTGGCTGCCACCTGGCTTGGTTATGCAGCCACCAATTCTCATGATGAGCTGACCTTGGACTACCTTGATGATTTTGAGAAGGACCAACTTGCCAAAAAGAAACAAGGGTGTGGAGTTACTACCAACAGTGCTAGAAGCTCTCCTAGTGTAGTTCTTCCTGTTTACACTGCAGCTACTATTGATGAGCTGCAAGCTGAAGAGGACCTCTTACTGACATACGGAGCATCACCTGTTGCTGCTTCAAAGGTCAGTTAATCAATTCTGATACACGTTTGCTATATTATTGTACCTGCCCTGATTTATGGCTTTTTGGACCTAATAACAAATTTTCAAACTGACGTTTAGCAAAAAGTTACCCTTGAAATGTTTTCTGAAGCTTCGATATATTACTGTGCACATGGAAGTATTTGATTTTTCAAGTATATTGAAATTCTTCAGCATAATAATGGCACAAATTTGATATCAATCTTCACTTATAATCCATTATAGCTATTTATTATCCAAGCTTTCAGTCTGTACAACTGTCAAATGGCAATATGTCCATCTTGTCAGTTTGTTATTTATTTAAACTCAATGTCCTAGTGTGTTGGGTAGCTATAATTTTTTTGTTAATATATACCATTTCAATATTTGTGGGCCTGGTTGCATATTTTTCAGGTTATACAATCACAAATATTCTAATGTTGCAGCAAAACTTGCCCCAGTTTTCCAACTGGATGTTACATGCAGTATAAATTTTACTGTTAAGTTCATGATGCAGTAGAGGTAAACCAGCATCAGCAGCTCTGCTGCTGATGCTGACCTGAGGTGTTGCTGTCAGGTCCTGGCCTGACCCTTAGTGCCTAAGGGCAAAGTTAGTTAGTGCATGAGGAAAGAGCTTAGTTTGTTTTGCTGTTGGCCAACCCCTTTCTGGGGCATACAGCCGTATCTGCACTTTCATCTGCAACACTGTTTAGGCTTGGACCCATTCTATCCAATTTTTATTTGTTAAAAACATTTTTAATAGCCCAAACGTGATTTCTTGCCTACATTTACTATCACAGGTGGAAAAACCATTAGTCCAAACTTCATTGTGTTCAGTGTTCTCATGCAAATTCTACTTTTGCCAACCTGCTGCTGCTGCTGCTGCTGCAACATTCATTTGCTGACATGCTGTGTAGTGGATTTCATTGCCCTGCAATTGCACCAACCTGCTGATGCTACTGCTGCCAAGGTGATACTGCTGCAACACATGCCAATCGGATTACTGATTAGTGGATGCCATGGTGCTACAACATCCCTTCACATGCTGAAAAATGGCGGCATTGCTGCTACAACATTCCCCTGCATGCTGAAGAGTAAATGCCCATCTGCTGCAAAATTCACAAACCTTCTGGGGAGTGACAGCCATGCTGCTGGAATGTTTTCCAACCTGCTGACAAGTGAATGTCATTTGACTACAGCATTCACAAACCCAATGAGGAAGGAATGCCTCCCTGTTGCTATATTCTCAAACTTTCTGAGGAGTGGATGCTGCTATGCTGCTGCATCATCAATTCCCATTTTGAAGAGTGGCAGCCATGCTGGTGCAACATTCCCAACCTGCTGAGGAGTGGATGCTGTGCTGCTGCAACATTTACTTGACTGCAGAAGTGTAGGCATACAGCTGCAATATTCAATGACTGACAGCGGTGCTGCTGAAACGTCCCCAACCATTGGAAGAGTGGATGTTATTTTGCTGCAACAGACTCCAACTGGCTGAGTGGATGCCTTGCTACTGCAACATTCACTGACCTACAACAAAGACTGAACATGCTGCTGCTACATCTGCTAGCCGACTACAAGCTGGTGGCTCCTGTTGAGCTGCTGACGTGTGTACATCTGGTGCATGGTGTTCCAGAGCATGACTAGATCTACACTCGTCAGGGGCTGCAGTGTTTCTCCTCTGAGGCAACAATTTTTTCACCTGTAATTTCTACAGCAAACTGCTTTGGATGAAATAAATTGGAATTTGATCTCACAAAATCTTTGATTGCCATTGTCTGTACAAAATTCTTCAAAGCTGCATTGTAATTTTTTTTCTTCTTGCTTCATCTTGCTGTACATACACATAACATGCACACATGTAATGCTAACTGAAGTTATTTTGTGAGAACTGTATGTGAAATAATCTGGTAGTTATCTAGCAAAATTAAAAAGTGTTGTACATAGCTACTCTCAAAATACAAGTAGTACAGGATGCAAATAGATCTGGATATTGTGGTCATCAAGGTAATAATAAATAAGATATCCCTGGCAAGGGGCCAGCTCACAGCATGGCGCTATTAATTCAGTCTGCTGATTCATCTGGCTGCTGCATCTGACTGATCTTGTGTAATCATCTTGTGGCCTACGCAACAATATTGTCAAATGAGTACAATACAAGTGCTGCTCATGCATTATGTGACAGTTGTGTTGGATGAGTCAAGTTTCTTGTTGTGACCTTTCATCACATGACTAGATCTTTACTCATCCAACACGGCTGCTCATGTCATACTCACATCAGCTGCCAAGCTGGCTTTACAACTGCTCTTTTATGATTCTCAGCTAGAAAGGTCTTCAATGGTGAGGGTACTCACTTAACATGGTGTTATTGATCAACACAAAACTGGGCACAACTATTTCAAACCAATCTCCATGAAAGAACATTAGCTTCCTATGTGGAGTCACGATTATTATCTCCATGTGTTTACACAAAGTTTTAAGTAATTGAATTCATTTACCAAGTTATTATTCAATCTTCATATGATGCGATACATCCTTAGTTTTACTGCAAATTTGAAGTGATGAGTTTGCATTTTGTGTTATAGTAAGATGTAAAACAAGATTATCAATTATAATAATCCAAACCTCAAGGGCTGTTAGTTAATGTGCCACCTTCACACAAGTTGGGAACAATGATGCTATCAAATGAAACATGTGTTTAACCTTGAATCTCTTGGCCTCACAGCTGAAGGGCTCTGGCAGGAGACCTTTGGACACACCAGTTTCGTCTCCTCTCGCCAAGTTCAGTAGCACCGGTAGTACCCGCACTCCCACAACCCCCTCCACACGGTCCCTGCTGCACTCCTCTCCACACCTGGCACATCTCTCACCGAGGTGAGACGAGTTAAAATGTTCACTCATCAATCAATGTTTTCTTAAAATTGTCTTCCAATTAGAGCTTATTTTATAAGTAGCAAGACAAACCATTGTATAAATTTCACAACATTATAATAAAACCAATTTGTCTATTATTATTGGTCATGATTTTAGTAAGTAAACTTTGTGGTCATTTCAATACGGCATGAATGGGAATAAAACTTGGTGTGTTGTGCAAAATCTGATTGATTACAATAAATAACTCTACCATAGTTTATTGAATTGTATCCTAATCCACCACAGTTTAATGCATTCTATTCTAATCCTCCACCTTGCATTGATTGCAGTGTTGCTAAACCGTCGCAGCGTTACAGTGCTCGCAACAATTCTGGCGCAGTGGTCTCCAGCTTTGTCTCTGCTGGTCAGCAGCAGGAAGAGTTTACAAGCAGGAGATGGCTGGCAGAGGCTGCTTATGTGCCTGATGTGAGTTTCGTGCCCCTTGCATCACTGACATGATTGCTGGTCTTCTGCGTTACATCTAATTTGTTGTTCCTGGTGTTGGTCCTACTCGTGTGTCTTGAGTCCGGAAGAATAGCTGTTATATGAAACTTCACCGCTTCGTAATGTTAGGATTGCAATGGTGTGGTTGTTTGTTCTACTGTACTATGTGCTCAACCTTCAGGAGATAATTTTACTCTGATGATAGTTGATAAACGTTTAGTTGGCCTGTGAGGCATCATGCAATAGTAGTCCAAGTGTCCTGGGGCCAAACTATTACTGTGATAAACACTTCTCAAATGCTCTGGGATTTAAATTTACCACAGACTTCAACACCATGTATTGTTTTCTTGAACAGCTGCGTCACTACTTCAGTGATCTTTGATTTATTTTATTTGAAACTTTGGCAGGCACAAGCTGCGTTAAGAGACGTGGCATTGATTTATGCTCCTGTGTGGTAGATAGCTAATTTGCAATCTATCAAACTGTGCTGCCTCTGTGAGGCATGAACCTGATGAGTGAAAACAACTGAATTTGGCATAGTTGAACTTTGATCTCGAACCAGGAATGATGAAGGGTAACTGAAGACAACCGTAGAAAATACCTGTTGCTTTATTGACTTATATATACTCAACTATTCCACCTTGATCATCTACCTACTGCCTTTCCAGGTTTCTCGTACTAGTATGGCCAACTGCTCAAGCAAGCTGATGTTTGAGAAGCTGCGGGAGACGGCCAGCCTAGAGGAGGAGGCCATCCTGCACATGGCTGACCAGATCGTGCCTGCATTCGGAGGTGATGACTGTTGCTGGAGTGCTATGGATGCGCCTTCTAATGTGAGTCCCATGCTTTACCCATACTAAAGATAAATTTTGAATAGAGCACGAATGATTTTTTTTGCCTTTTACAGTCTATGACTGGAAAATATTGTTCCTGCTAATAAATGAATCTTGCTGTAAATCTTGTGTACAAATTGTTCAGTTGGAGAAGTTGTATCTATGCAGGTAACAAGTTTTCATGTGAGCATGAATGAATATCAATGAACAGGACCTTGTGACAGCTAAGCTCATGTGTTCTGCTATAGCTACCACGGTATCGTCGATTTCATGTTGTAACTTTTTCCAACCCCTCGCTGGGAAAAAAAGTCTTACCTGAGTATCTTATTGTCGGTTCTCAGGTAGTTTTTGCTTACTATACACTATGAGAATTGCTATCTACAACCTCGCGGTGGACATTTTCTATATTTCATTATTTTAGTCATGTCAGTTGAAACAGTACACTGTCACGATTAATTTTAATCGTGTCAGTTGAATCGGAACATTGTCTTGGTGTAAATGTCTATTTATCTTGCTTCACTTATATTACTTGAAATAAAGTCGAATGGTACTTTCTATCTAGCTCGACATATTGAGCACTGAAGAAATTAGTGCCTTACAGCTATAGCCATCGATGCTAGAATGTAAAGGAAAATTCACTCCCTGACTATAGTTATAACCTAATATTAAATTATGCTGATGAAAACTTGGTACATATGTGAGTTCTGATTTTGTTGTTGTAATTTCTCAATATATATCAATCAAAATGAATTCTAAATTATTATTCATGACGTTCTTTTTGTCTGCTAGTAGCATGGTCTTGTATACATCCTGTGTGCTTTGTCTGTTAGTAGCATGGTCTTGAATACAGCCTGTGTGCTTTGTCTGTTAGTAGCATGGTCTTGTATACATTGACCAATTCCACCTTTGCAAACTGCGCATGTATCATGGAACCTATTGAAAACAGAATGTTGTAGAAAGAGAATTTCAACCCTATGTTCCAGTGTTTTTTACACGTCTTGATTAGAGCGTCAAAAGCACATGTTTTGAAATTTATTTTCTGACATCCAGTACGTACTGGCCGCCCACTAGAGGTCAGCTGTGAGGAATTATTTTTATCATTCATGTTGTTAATACAAATGATGCATTTGATTATGAAGATCTTATGTTCAATTCAAAAATTTAAAACCCATCGCTAGGGGACAGAAATAAATGACAATACTAAATACTCTTGAAATGATTTATTTTGAACCTTGTTTGACCTTGTTTCACACGTTGTTGCAGGAAGCGGTGCACTGCGTAGGGCGCGTGTGCTGCGACAGTGTGGGTCGCCTTAACGCGGCCTCTGTGCTGTTGGAGGGCTCGCGAGAGCTATCAGGAGCTGCCGTGCTCAGGCTCGACCTTTCCAATCTCTCTGACTATGCGCTCTTCCCAGGACAGGTAAGACTTGCGGAGTATCATGAGACATGCTTCTGTGCTCCCATGTACCACCCATACAATGTGGCTGGTCAACTTAGACTTGGGAAGGTCTCATTCCAACTGGTAAGTGTAACGTTATTAACGGTTTGCATGACTTTCATGATCTTTTAAACTTCAGGTTCGGTAAAATTTGAAAAAAATGAAATAAGCTTAACAGTGCACTACTTTTAATATCTGGTATTGTTATCCCTTGTCAAATCTTTCATTGTTTTGGGTGTACTGCGGTCAAATTTTCGCCTTGTAACGATAATCTCGACTTGCTTCCCTTGCATGGTTGTGCAGGTGATAGGCGTGTCAGGCGTGAACACGACTGGTAGCAGTCTCGTGGCGGAGAAGCTGGTTGCTGGACGGGTGCCACCATTCCCTGACCACCCCATCACCATCTCACAAAGAACAGGTCAGTTACATGAAGCCCTACTATTGCAAAAAAAAAGTTCGCATTGCAACGTTTCTGTCGAGCTTCATACCACAATCATTTTCATTTGACAGATTTTGACACATGTCGGAAGTTTTTGCTTTCATTTGTCATACTAAAGTGTGTGCAGAAGATTTACCACTGAGGAACTGTGAAAAAATTTAACTCGTATATGAATGCAGAGTAAATGGCGATCCAAGAAGCAATAAGTATGGCGTATTGATGAAAGAAAATGTCATTTTGTTGATAAAAAATCTCTTTTGAAACAGATTGTACAATTTATGTTGGAGGAAAAATTGAAGCTTCCCAGCCACTCGCGAGAATTTCAAACATTCAGAACATACAGGCAGCACTTACATATGAATTGCATGCGCACCAACGAATAGCAATGGTAAGTAACTCTTGGTCGCTGACATTGTGCATAAAGCGCTCTGGAGTATTTCAGAAATAACTTCGAATAAACTTTGTTTTCCATCATTACTTACTGTTCAAGATGTCTCAATACAAAATTGCTAAACCAAGTAGAGTCGTTTTGTTTGGAGCGTTGGTACTTCCATCTCAGTCTAGATGGCTACTGAAGACACTCGCTGGTTGCCTTTCGGTAGCCGCTGTTTCTTCACATAGCTTGCGTAAAATATTAGCAGTCTCAAAACAGCCAACCACAAGTCAGGGGATCTGATTACCTTGATGCAGCACTGTTAGCTGGTTTGCCAGTTTGGCGCCAGAAGGACGACGGTTCCAGCGCGATAGAAAGCCTCGTCACTTTAATCTTGTCCACTTGCAGGTCGTTTCCGATCATTTTAATGCTATAAAACCATCTCCCGGGTTGAATTTTTAATCGTGTAGCTGCCACCTCCAGTCAGCCTCGCCATCTCATTCAGTATTTATTCGCTGGTGAGGCCACCACTGATGGGCACCAACATACTGCTCCTTTGTCAAAGAAAAGAGCCCAATCCTCATGTCAGTTGTCCGCTTCCTACAGCATTTGTAATGCTGCCTCATCAAGACTAGAATGCCTGCCACCCATTTCCCAAGCAAGTAATGGTACGATGCTGCACAATGACCCCTGCTGAAATGTATGTATTTTTACACGCTTTGACGTTTTCCATTTGGCAGGTCCTGTTCAGCTGGTAGTGGCGTGTGGGCCGTTTACCACGAGCGATAATCTTCTCTACGAGCCTCTTCAGGATCTGCTCAATGCTATAGCTCGGTACATTTCCCATTATAATCTACGTCCAGTACCTGTTCTATCAACAACCTTCCTATCGAATCGTCTTGTGCTGGCTTTATTTGCGTCCAATGCCTGTTCTAGCAACAATCTTCCTATCAAATTACATTTTTTTTTAGTGGATGTGAGCGGTTTGCAATCATTGCTGCGAGACTAGATCAATAGCTATTGAGCGAATTTACTAGATATTTGATGTTAAAGTAGAACAGTTACTCGATTAATAGTGTGAAGTATTGTCTGGTAAGATATTTCTTGGTATAAAACTTTTGTTTCCACAAGTTAGGTAATTTTTGCATGCCGATCTCATAATCGCTCATTTAATCTCTCCGTTCAGGGACCCTCCCCACGTGTTGATCCTGCTGGGCCCTCTACTAGACAGCAACCATCCTCTGTTGCTGGACGGCAGCGTGACTGAGACCTACCAGGCTGTCATCAACAGGGTTCTGGCTACTGTCATGACTGCCCTCACCAAGTGTGTTGTATGCTCGTAACTGTTCTCGCCATGCACTCTTGCATTCTTTCCTAAGGCTGTATTTTCTTCCCTGTTGCTATATTGTCTGAGATTTATGTGTGTGTGTAAGAACCTTTATTGTGAAGCCGGGGTTAGGGATATCCCGGCGGTCAAGGCGCTGCCGAGGCGGGCCGATTTTGGCTGTCTGCCCCTGATACTGGCGCACGCTGATCTAACCTACGAGGGAGCCTATTATGACTCGAGTTGAGACTCGAATCTAATCAAAATCTAACCTTGCCCCTGCCCCGGAGTGTTATGAAATAGTTTTTTAGTGCCAAATGTTCAAGTTATGGTATGTGTGAGTGCATGGTTGGCTTGGGGTGCGGCTTGCCGTCGGCCGTCGCTCTACTAGGCGAATTGGCTGTGCATATGTTGAGCCAAGTACGAACTCATGACTGATGATGGGTGTGGCACCACAGATGAACGATGTGACGTTCGGCGTTAAAAACACCGGTCGCTTCAATGCCATGACAACTGAAAACTTTGGCATTTGTTTTCTGGGCTGCATTACCATGCTGCTAAGTATACATAGGGCGCAAGCCTTCGTGCCCAATTTTATTGATAAGTAAAACAACAAAGCTGATATGAAAACATTTTATGAAATTTTTTTTGCTCTCATTTTTCAAATTAGTTTGGTTTTGTATCAATTTTGTGTTGAGATAAATTCTAAATTATATCCCTGCAAAGATTTGAGCAATTCATCGCAATATTTGTATCCAGCTGTTATATCTACATCATATATTTGGTACGGATCGATTTATTGCAAACTTTACACGCAATTAACGATTCAATAATGAAATATTACAGATGCAGTACGGAGGTGTACGTGGTATCCTCGTCACGTGACGTCACGAGCAGCAACGTGTACCCAACAGCACCCCTCCTTGCCCCTGTCGGCCTCTCCTCTCGCCTGCATATGCTCTCTGACCCTTCCCTACTGGTGGTGGAGGGGGTTGTGCTGGCGCTCACAGCACAAGACGTCATCATGGATTTGGGCAAGGAGGAGCTCGCCTTGTAAGTCTTGTACAGTCATGCTTACAATCTTGAGCCTATGTTGACAACTTCTCGTGGTTAAGCCTCCACTGTTACGCTTTCAATGTTATGTTCATTTACAATCACCTTGTTAATCCTTTTGAACATTCGGTGCACTAGGAAGCCTTGGCATTTTAATCTTCTTGGTCATGAAGCATATTGACGTCTCCCAGCCTTTAGGCATATTGTTTGTGGAGAGCTGTTGTTTTTCAACAGGAGGATGAGTCTCATCATACGGAATGGTTTCCATCTGAAAAATCGCGGTTCGGCCGTCCATCCGTATTAGAACAGAGACAAAAGAAAGAAAATCAAACAGTTGTGGAGTACTGTTGTACAACAGATTTGTTTTCGGAATCCCAAGTTGAGAACGTTAATGGATCAAATTATTTAGAAACCCGTTCACAGTGCTCTACGTCAGGTGTTTCAAAGTAATTTTTTTCTAAGATCGAGATCTGTTCGTGCTTTCCTTACCGCATACGATGAAAAGTTTTTTTCCATGTACTAAGGGATCTGCTACACTGATGAATTAAATTGAAAATCAGCTTTGTATTTAGAGCTCCACGACGTTCTCGATAGCCATATTTCAGGTTCGTTTTTACGCTTGAACGCAGCCGCAGTTTAAAATAGTGTTTAATTTTTATTTATCTATATTTGTTTCCGTTTTGTATGTGCGCGAGAGGAGTGTGAGGTGCGCGTTTCAGTCAGCCAACATTCCGAGGCATTCGGCCTTGCTTCTGTATTCGTTTGCTTTTTGTTGCAATGCGACTTGAAACATGGATGGTTACATATTCGTTTGACTAAGTGTCATCATGTTGGTGGACGCAGTTGTACGTTAATATTTAGCTACATTAGTTCATGCGATATCATCACAGATATGCTGGCAATAAACGCATAAATTTGCGAAATCGATGGAACATATTCAAATGACTCATGGAATTGTTTTCAATCATAAGTTTATAGCCAACTGAAAGATATCGTCTGCTGCTTGCAATCTCTGAATGACGTTAGGCCACGAGCGTAAATAAGCCAACGACAAAACGCAACACGGCATTTGTTGTGCAGGACTGCGATATACCTTATCTTGGTGTACTGCTGTAATGCAACGTATAACAAAATACGTTTTGGATGGTGAGCGGTTACAGTAAGGATTGATACTGGACATGCGATCGATGGCTATCGGCGGAAAAACTCGTTTGCTTCCCGATCCTCCCCTTTTACTACCACTAGTTAGGTAGCGTTGTTCAATTTGTGTTAGGAATTAAAGGCAGCGTGCATCTTCAGATCGGCTGCATAAACATAAGGCAGTATGCTTAAGTAATCGATAGAGGTATAAGCTACTAATATTTTGATCCCTTGTTGATGTTTTCTTAGTTCGTTCAATTATTTGCCGCTTGTGGCAGCCTCACTCGTCCAATAACATATCCTGGATTGCAAGCGTGTGAGAAACAAAAGCATGAAGTAATGTTGAACCAGTTGTATTGAGCAACGGAACGGAAAAACGGGAAGAAGAATTTCTTACTCCAAGCAGCTTGATGAAACTATTTTGATCATGCGCAATGACTACTATTTACCGCAGGCTCACGTTAATTCTTCTCAGGAGTTTATGAATGAACCAGCACCAGATTCGTTGGCACTGCTGATTCCTTTTTTACACCCCCGTTCACTGGTTAAAATGTCAAGATAAACTAGTCTCTGAGACTTTTTTTGAAAGTCTTGCTACAGCGTTGAAATTATTCGTATCCCCTACCGTTTTTAATGTGTCCCTCCCAGCAGTATAACTGTTCCTGATATTACTTTCGTGAAATGAATTTAACGATGAGGAGGAGAGGTGATTGAAGCGGAAACAAGTGGACGCTAACCTCGAGAGAGGTGAATCGATGTGTGGGTGGATCGCGTAAAACACGTTGGAAAGGAGAGGTATCAGTGTGGGGGCAGGGATGACTTGCGCTGAAGCTCCAGTGGAAATGGGGTTCAAAGAAATCATTGTGGAGGTGTTGTGGATAAGCGTGAATGGGGCCGCCTATGAACGGTGGAGATTTTGATATCCATTCTCGCCCTTGACGTCTCGATGCGAAACTGAATGAGCACGAGTGTGGAGGTCTCGGGCATCAAGTATTCAATTAACGCCGGTTCGCAAAACGCATGAGACCGGCTGAACCACCATGTCCTTTGTGCCACCATGTGTGAATCGGTGTTGAGCCCTTTAAAACAATGTACTTTATCAATATGAAGGCTAATCTTTTGCGGTAAAAATGCCGGCATATACACAGCAACTTATAAGTCGGACGCAGTTGATTCGAAGAGATTCTCGCCACCGCAATGTTCTTCGGTATAGTAATAGAAAAGCTCATCAAGGATTTATTCCGATAGCTTAATACGTTATAACATTCCGGTATGCAACGGTTCGCATGTGTCCCTGGTAGAGGTTTCAAAAGATTCTCGTTTGAATTTTGCGCTCGGCGATTCACCCCACTGACTCGAGCAGGTTCTAATCCGTAAAACTAACTACCTCTGCGTTTCAAGAAGCTTAGAATCGAAGACCTACTCTGAGAATTACGCGTTAATTACGCGTTAATTCATATTCCACGCTACGAAAGATCAAATATCAAGAATGAAACTACCAGAATCTATGAACTAAGTGCACCGGTGGACTTGGACCCCCATAATCATCACCGTCGGCTATTGCGACGATGCAGTAGATAACCTGTTGATGCTGCCGACACTGATATCGGAGCTCACTCCGGAGTGTATAGCGGCGTCCTTGCTGGGCCCTTGAGCGCCAAATCCCTAAGTTTGGTTGCCTATGAGTTGAGTGAGAGGTGCGCCCTGCCGCCAGCCACGCTTTTTTCTAGAAAGGCTTGGTGTACATGTCTGATTTAACGCTATTTTATAAATCTTAGATTAATCGTGTTTTTCTTGAACCCTTCCAGTAAGAGGATAAGTTCTCATCTCACCACACCGCATGCAATGTATGTCTGCGCTCCACTTCTTTCTGATGCAAGTTTTATGTAGCTCAAACAGCAAGGCACACAATCCTATCAGACGCGATCGTCTCGCTGTGGCGGACGTTCTTGCCTGGTTACCTCCTACCTTGCCTTATGATTGATACAATCTTATCTGCATGAGGTCGTTTCGGGCAATTGCAGACTGTTTCAGCAGACGCAGACATGCATCTAATCCATGTTATCTTTTCCCTGTGCAGCCCCGCTCAGCAGGGCGATCGCATGTTCCGTCTCGTTCACCACGTGCTAGCCCAGCAGTCCTTGTACCCCGTATCTCCCACCCCTGACCACCTTTGCGTATCCCCGTCCCTATTGCACGCCCATGCCAGCCTTAACTTCAAGCCACACGTGCTGGTCGTGCCCAGTGACATCAGGAATTTTATTAAGGTAAGTTACGTTCTTTCACGCAAGCAGTGAACATTTGTTGAGGGAGATTCGAGTGTCAAGGCTTCCTAGTGCACTTCTGGCACCGAACGTCAAACCAGCAGCCAGCTCTGCATCAAGTCATTGACAAATAAATCGTCAGTCTCTGGGATTGTTTTGACTTACGGCATGCCTAGGTCACTACTGTTCATAAGGATATAGGGAGAGGTGACAAATGTGTCCAACTCAATGAGCAAAGAAAACTGTGGTCTTCCGTGATGGTGAAGTCGATCGGTAAGCAAGATTAAGTATGATCAATTCACATTAGATCAGATTTCAGCTACGAGACCGGTTTCTTGAAGGTAGCTGAGAACCGGTTCCGCACTGAATTGCCTCAGAGGGAACTCAGTAAGCATTAGGCGGAGTATATTAGGAAGGTCCAGGAGCCGGCTTCTGGGGAAGTATGTGCGTCGACATTTCGTCCATGTAGGGCACTCTGCCAAGACATCGGCTATTGTAAGAAGGACTAGACAGTCCTTGCAGTAAGGAGGTGGCGATGCCTCCATTAGGAGGTGTCTGCGCGTTAGTCTAAGTCCAATTCTCTATCGGCATAGTTACCTCAGTCCGTCGAGATCGGTTGCTTAATGAGACCCAGGGTGTGGGTGTGTCTTTATAATACGCAATTTATTTTTCATATCAACATCAGACCATTCCTTGTAAAAGTCTTAATATGGGAGTGGACGCTGTTATGCTGGGTCAGGCGCCGCTTTGTCCGCCCGCTAAGAGGCCAAAATCCAATCAAATCGTCCGCCCGCTCGTTGCCCACCCTCCTCCTGTGGCCCGGAACCCAGCACAAACGAACGTTCTCGTTTCTGGAGGACAATCGCACAAGCCAGCGCAAGATTGCTGATACGACAGGGTGGCAATTGTTGAAGATCTCCGGGGTTTGAAGCGCACTGAGCGAAGCACTAATGATTGAGATATTGGCATCTGGAAGAGTATCGGCCGTCATGAGTGCATCGGCAATGGCCATTAGTTCAGCAGTGAAAACTGACGCTGATGGCGGGAATTTCCTAGTGACGACGTGCCATGGGAGCACCGCTGCACAGCCCACAGCATCGTCGTCTTATGATTCATCAGTAAAGATATGCAAGCTACCAGCGTGATGAGTCTCCGCATGGGCTATAAAAATAGCTCCTAGATTTTGGGGTAAAACATCTGCTGTTGAGTCTTCATTCTCCCACCGAATTCTTCAAATTAACACACCAACATGGATGATCAACCCACCATCGGTCAATCTAGATGTGTAAGTGAACCCTAAAGCAACTACTTCAACCAACGCGCACCGGCAGAAATTCTTCAGACTACATGAGTAAAAATATTTAGAACACCGCCATGTATACACCGACGGCTCCAAAACCGCGGACGGAGTGGGAGCCGCCGCTTTGTGCGGGAACATCTCACTCTCAGCCACCATCTCACAAGAGGCCTCCGTGTTCTCGGCGGAGCTCCACGCACTCAGACTAATATGTCGTATTCTCAGACGGTCTGAGTGTCCTCACCCAGCATTAAACACTGCACTACGAACTTCATGCTCAACGTTTAATGCAGCACGATCTCTTCGTGATGTCCGAGACGGGTCAGGCAGTTGAATTCTGCTGGATCCCCGGATACGCGGTAACAAGAGGAAACGAACTTTCGGACTTGCTTGCTAAACTGGCATCTACTCACCATGAACAATTTTTTGCAATACATTACCGGGACTGGTTCCCTATCATCAACTCTCGATAACATCCCGATGGGATGAAATGTGGCAACAGAGTGGACTAAAAATGATTTCATTCAAACCTTATGTCGGAGAATGGGAAACAAAGTTCACCTACAGAAAAGACCAAGTATTCATCAACCGCTTGTGCACGGGACACACGTGGGTAACTCACAACCACCTGATGGATGTCGTCGAAGGACCAAACGCACCACCTTGCCCCCGTTGCCACCAAGTTGCTATCAGCATGAAACACTTGCTAATGGATTGCAACGCACTCGCGGCAGCCCGACAAGCGTTCCTAAATCCCCCGTGCAACCTACAAAGCCTACTCGCGGACCCAGCCAACCGTGATGAGATTATCGCTTCAGGAAAACACACCGGACTATACGAAGCTGTCTAAACCCCGAACACCTGTGCAAATGAGGTGGACTCTCCACCCCATTACGCACGGAAATAACACATTTTACGGAGTTACGCATTAACTCTCAACTCTCTCGTATGCGCTAGTACGCGAATATGCCACTATTGAAATATGTGCTGACTTCATCTTGACATGACTAAATAAATATTTTCGTACGCGAGGCCGTGCGAACTTACCTGAATCAATGACGGTCGCGCCCTACGGGGGAGGCTATTATGACTCACGTTGAGGCTCTGGTGGAAATGAGGCCCAAATCAAATCAAAATCGCGTGTTCTGAGATTGTTCGGGCACATGGTGAAGATGGATGAAGGGAGATTGGTAAAAAGAGTGTTGAAGGCGGAGGAGAGTTGTCGCAGGCCTAGAGGTAGACCGAACTTAGGGTGGATGGATGTATGTTGTGAAGCAGGCGTTAAGAAGGAGAGACTTGAATGTGGAAGCAGGGAGAAAGCGTGCAATAAACAGGCTTGAGTGGAGAATGGTTGTGAATGGTTGATTTTAACGCTGCTCTGGTGTGCTTTCCCGCCCTTGGCATCCCAAGCTGTCGGGACGGTCGTGGGTGGGTGAGGGGGGCGGCCATTATGACGCGGGGGGGAAACCAGTGAAAACTGTCGGGACCTGCTGCTGACGACGGAGCCTCGGACTGCACTCGTGACCCAGAGTGTATGTTGAGGGGGTACCGGCCGTACCCTTCGGCATGGAATGGCTAATTTGTGCGAGTGTGAGCGTATGAGGACGTGAGGTGCACCTTGCCGTCGGCCACACCCTTTTCTGGGGGATGCAGCCTAGTGTCTGTATCTGTATCATCACTGATAATTTACGCTAAAGTAAGTATCATTCATACCAAGATGTTACTACATCAAACCGGCTATTTTTATGCGGGAGATCTGATATATTTTTAAATTTGACCCATCACATTCATTTATTCCTACAGGATGTATGTGGCTGCGTGACCGTTAACCCTGAACGGCTCTGCAAAGGAATGAGCGGAGGATGTTATGCCAGACTGGAGCTACGGCCGCCGTTAGAGGACCAGCTACATCAACCTGTCGTGGCTGCTGCCGTCTATAGGGTGTGATGCTACTGTCCCAGAACAGGAACTTTCTATGCTACAAAAAGCAGTCTGCTGTTGAGCTACGCAGTGACAGCTTCAAAAGTTATGAGGATCCGTCCGTGATATTAGGATCGGTTGGAAACGGTTGTTGAACGTATCATAGTCATGACACTTGGATGCCTCTCAGAATACCAGATCAATCACTTGTTTGGCTTGAGAGTTTTATTAACACTTGAAATAGATATTTTCGCAAAATACATAACGGCAGTGCAGTAATACCTTGTAAGGTTAAGAGTCGATGTACTACTTGAAAAGCTTCCTAATATGAAGGTTTCTCGACCGAGTCTTACTCTGCATTTGTCTTGATCTACTCGCACTTGGTGTTTACGGTTAATTGAAATTATATACGTTAATTTTGTTTATCTTAACCTGTAACTAGACTTTCTGCATTCTTAGAAAAGTTGCCAGCGATGATAGGGGTTGAAGACGTACAGACACAGACACTAGGCTGAATCTCCCAGGATGAGGATGGCCGTCAGTAAAACGCATCACACACGTTCACACTAACGACTTGGGCATTTTGCGCTGAAAGACCTAGCCGGAAACTCCAAAACTCTGGTAAACCGCACCTGCAGGGTCAAGGTTGGCAACACTTTCTCAGTCATATCCGCAAGAAATGGGCGTCTCCCAGGGAAGCGTTCTCAGTGTCACTCTTTTTATCCTCGAAATTGATTCAGTTAGCCAACATTGTTCTCATGACGGAAGACCGCTCTTATCACTTCACGTGGACGACCTACAAATCAGCTGACACCACAGCCTCGTAACAATTCGAAATGATGAACTCCAGAAGTGCCTAAACCTAGTCGGCAACTGGGCTTTCCAAAACGGATTCAGATTCTCGCCCTCCTAAACTTAAAGCATGCACTTAACACCTGAAACCAGACTTGAGGTGCACAACACCCCTCAGGTATACAACAGATACAGAACTAGGCCGCATCCCCCCGTAAGGGGGGTGGCCGACGGCAAGGCACACCTCACACCCTCATACGCTCACACTCACACAACTTGGCCCTTTTGTGCTTGAGGGTCCGGCCGGTAGCCACTCAACTTACACTCTGGGTGACGAGTGCAGTCCAAGGAACCGTCGTCAGCAGCAGGGCCCGACAGTATTCACTGGTTTACCCCCGCCGCGTCATAATGGTCGGGCCCCCCCTCTCCACTCACGCCTGTTCATTGCACGCTCTCTCGCCACCTCCACATTCATGTCTCTCCTTCCCAACGCCTGCTTCAGACCATCCATCCACCCAAACTTCGGTCTACCTCTAGGCCTGTGACCACTCGCCTCCGCATTCATCACCCTTTTCACCAATCTCCCTTCAACCATCCTCTCTGTGCCCGAACCATCACAGAGAACGCGAATTCACTATGTTCTCCAACTTCTTCACCATCCCTGTTCTGATTCGAACCACGTCGTTGGTGATCCGGTCTCTCAGCGTTATTCCAGCAATGCTCCTCAAACACTTCATCTCGAAAACATTCAACCTTCTTCTCTCCTCTGCTCTCAGCCCTCAAGCCTCAGCTCCGTAGAGTACAGTTGGGACAACAACACCCTCATACAGCCCTCTCTTTGCTTCCATCCCCAACGTCCTACAGATCATTACACTCTTTAGTGCACCCAACACTTAAC
>SDVV010001786.1:0-24619 GCA_016164225.1 Gammarus roeselii
CCGCCCCCGCCCCCCGTTTCTGCGCGAACCCCTGTACGGGCGCTTGAGTCAGGTTGCATGCACCGCGCCCTACCCCGCCCACCAAAAGTAACTCTATTAACGCCTATCTATAATCCTTCAGTAGGCCTTTCCGCCGCTATATACTCTACTCAAACCGCGATATATTTATATTGAGCAAAATGATTAACATTTCTAATGTGACAAGCAATTGTCTTCCAATTATCTTTCAAATGTGATGTAAATGAGATTATCTATTATAACAAAAAACATGTCTTCAAAAAATGTAGTCCTGCCTCATTCCACTCCTTTCCTCCTGCACTCGGATGAAAAACTTTTCCCAAATTCTCGATGCCAACAGGAGGAAAACAAGCAAAGTGAGATCAGCAAAATTGAAACTCATAGACCTCTCATCACTTCGACCTCGCCAGACATGCAGTACCTTCTCCGTCAGTTTATTTTATGACCGTCGGGAAATCTGTCGGCCAGCCGTGCCTCAATAGTCGCAGTGGCCCTCTCATATTTTTTTTTGCAGAATGCCGGAAATATCTGTAATTCTAGGCTGCATAAACCCCCCCTAATTATAATAAATTCCTTATTATGGAACCATTTTGTGGAATTTCCAATTAGTAATTGCAAGAACTAAAGAGCAGCTTTCAAGATGAAGACCAGACAAGGATCAAAAGAATTTAAAATTTATTTAGGTATAATGACATGTTGACATAATAACAAATATATCGGAATACACAGATGATACGTACCAAGTCTTCGTCAGCGTGAGCTGTTCTGAAGACAAAATTTGCTACCTAGGTGAATTTAATATTAACTTAAGACTAAGGGTGAGAAGAAAGGACCAACCGACGGACATAGTTGGAGGACACCCTCTACTCTCCACTTTTGAATATGTCGAGACAGATGCAAGCATTAAATTGGATCATTAATTTCGAGAAAAATAAGCAGAGTAAGTCTGATCACAGACGTTTACTTTATCATGACTATTTACTGTTTCAACTGTCATTTACATAGCTTGAGAGCAGAAAATATCCGACATGATATTGTCCAATACATTACTCACACATTGTTTGGCGTACGATGGCACCAATTTGAAACTAACTGGATATTTAGCATGACATATTAACATATGCACACAGGAAATTTTTTTTCAATGAGTCATAATCTAAGGGTACACTAAATGGACGGATTTCTACATGAACAAGATAATTGGAAATTTGAGCATGTGAGGCAAGAGAAAAAATATATAAACAGAATGAAAGCATCTATAGATGAAATGTTGAAACACAACTAGTTGACACGGAAAATTGCATAGCAGAAGTAAATCACAATTCAAAAGTTTCTGCACGTAAAAGTTTAAACAGGTATAATTTTAGTTTACTTTTAAAGGTAGCAATACTTCTGCCAGTCCTTTTATCTATGGTAATCGAATTCCAGGTTTTAGCAGCTCTGTATTTCAAAAAAAGGTGGGACTGTGTTGACAAATTTCGGGGAATTTGCAAATCCGCATTGATGCGAAAATCATACATAGGACTATTTCTAATAAAAAAACTGTTATCAATGTAAGTTAAATTATTCAAAACTTTGTAGACAAACACAGCAGCGGAAAAGTTAATGATTTGACACAGGGGGAGAATGCTCCATTGACAAAAGAGAGGCAACGTGTGGTCACGTCTGCTAGCATGAGATAGTGTTCTGATGACACGCTTTTGACTAAGAACGATAGGTCTTAAGTTTGTTTAGTAGGTAGACGCATACACGTTTACACAATACGTCAGAAAAGGATGAATAAGGTTATAGTACAAAAGCCTTTTAGCAGGAGTGGTAAGACAATTTCTAATTTTGCATAGGATGCCACACGATTTGGATAATTTCCGGCAAAAAATGAGACGTGACCTTTCCAGTTAAGTCTCTGATCTACGATAACACCGAGAAACTTTGTTTTCGCTACATATGCCACCTGTTGACTGTTCAATTCAACTTGTGTGTTATGAATGGGTACCATCCTCCCAGAAAATATCATGACCTGCGTCTTGTCAACATTTAGAGTCAGCTTGTTGGACGTGAACCAGTTTGAAATGTAAACCAATTGATTATTCTTATTAGCAATAGTACCATTGAGGTTTTTCCCGGTCGAATAAACTGTGGTATCATCTGCAAAAAGTACAAAGGATAACCTCTTGCTAGTGTTTACAATGTCATTAATATATATAAGGAAGAGCAAAACCCTAGGATCGACCCTTGGGGAACTCCTATATTTAACGTACTGGCAGATGATGATTGTTTATTCCAAGTCACTAGGTGTTTTCTATCAAGGAGTAACTTTTTATCCAACTCTTATCGATGGAACTAACTCCATAATGCTGTAATTTTGCCACTAAGATCTCATGATTCGCTCAATCAAAAGCTTTGCTAAGATCCATAAAAGTTGCAATGGTGACTTCACCACTGTCAAACCCATTAACATCGTCTCCAGCAAATTTTAATGAAGCATGCTCTGTATTCCTGAAAGCTTGAAAACCAAATTGAATTTGGCTAAGTAGGTTATTTGAGACAAAATGAGTATATTGTCTAGCATGAAAATATTTTTTCATAAACTTTGCTTAAAACGGGCAGGACTGATATTAGCTGATAATTTTTCAGGTCTGTTATGCATTTATTTTTATATATTGGACTAATTTTAGCGATTTGAGTGCATCAGGTAAAACTCCTTGCATGAGAGACTTATTGATAAGTTGGGTCAAGGGAGCTACTATAGTCCCAGATATAGCTTTAAAATCACATTGGTTGGGATGTTATCCCAGCCAGTGCTGCAACTATTTTTCAAATTATTAATGATTGATTTAACTTCGTTTGAGACAGTAGGGTTAAAGATTGGCTGTTCAGGAATAGCATTCACTAAATAATGATCAGAAGGGATGTTGTTGCTAATAATTGATTCACTTAGAGCATTAGGAATACTATTGAAGTAATTATTGAAAGCATTTGAAATCGTTTGAGGAGCAGTGATGACTTCATCATCAATAATGATTGAATCCGAATTACTCTGTTTGTTTTTTCCTAGAAGGTTGCTCATGATTTTCCAGACTTTTATGCTATTTCCTTGAGCGGTCTCTATCAAATTTTGGATATAGTTTTCACGCGCAATATTTGTCAGTTTAGTGAACGCATTTTTGTATCGTTTAAATTCATCTCTACGAGTGATGGGATGCCTTTTGTATCTACGGTACAGTCTGTCCTTCTCTTTTTGTGAGGCAAGTAATCCAGGTGTCATCCACGAATTCTTAGCTTGTTTGTAGCTGAGCTCTTTATTTGTTAGCGGAAAATGCCCCTCGAATAGATCAAATAATATACTATGGAACTGCGTGAAAGCATCGTTTGAGTTTACTGTGGATAGTATCTCATTAAAGTCGAACGCTCCCAGCGCCTCTTTAAAGCTTTGAATGTTACGGTCGCTGCATTTACGATAAGGTAATTATAGTCGGATTACTTGGATCGTGAGAATTTGGCTTTTGAATGAAAATTGGGTAATGGTCGGGGACATCGGAAATGATCACAGCTGCACGTGTTACACTATTAACATCGTTGGTGAAAATGTTATCTATTAATGTTGCGGATCCAACAGCTGTACAGGTTGGTTTAGTAATTAATGGGTCCAGTCCACGAGAAAAGAAATTATTACAATAGTCAGCAACTAAATTCGATCTATTATACTGAAGCAGATTCACGTTGAAATCACCCATAATATACACTTCATTATGGGCTACGTCGATGCCACTAATAATTTCATTCATCTCCAGCGAGAAACTTTCAACCCATATTTCAGAGACTCTACGGTAAACCATACCTATTGTATTAACTTCGTTATCACAATAAATGTCGACAAAAAGAGTCTAAATTCCTAGCCTGATGCAAGAGAGTTCAGGTCTCGGTACAACAGTTAGCCTGTTTTTATAAATAAACAAACGCCTCCCTTATTACTCATATTATTGTTTGTATACAAATTGTAACCTGATAAATTATATAAGTCCTGTAATTCAAAAAGTTCTTAGCAAATTGATTTATTATGAATGGAGTTTATGTCATTTTAACAGAAAGTCTTTATATGAATATCGAAGGCACCAGGAGAGCACCGAATAGTCCACTATTGTTCGTCATTGATTAACTACTCATCATTGAAATGTATTCGCGAATGTCATTGTCTAGGTAAATGGGCATAGACCTATACGTAGATCGACGTTTGGGTAGACGGATAGCGTGCCACATGTGTTTGGAAGGAGAGACATAAAAGTGAAGGGAGCGAGAGACTGAATTGTATAGGCGTAAGAGAAGAACGTCCTAGACGTGTTCAGTCTTAGCGTCTCGTTGAGAAGCAGGAGGGATGTGGGTGAGAGAAGGCCCGGTTACTATGACGTAACGGGGGTATAGCAGTAAACGTTGTCAGACATTACGACTAACAATGACCTCGGAACAATCCTATGCAACTTCTCCTCCGAATTGGTTACCAGTACCGTATCCCTCGCAAACAATATATGACTCCACTGCCAAAATCGCCCAATTGTTCCTAACAGCTCTAAGCCTCGACATATTACACTCGCATTCCCCTCACTGATTCCTTTGTCCAAGAACGAATTCAGCAGCCATAGAGATATTGCGCGAATTCTTCTCAGTTCTGCTTTCACTCGAACCAATCATATATCTCGCTTCATTCTTCCTCAACATTATTCACACTGCCATATTCCTCTACCAACGCCTGCTGAAACTTATGAGCTCTGCTTGTCAAATTCAGTTCACTCACCTGTACTAGCATTCTTCTTCTTCCCACTTTATTGTTCCATTTCTACCATTGCTCCACTATATTCATCCTTCCAAGTAGATGTCAGACATTCATCCACCATCCCCTCCCACCCTGCGCACATACAACAGCCCCGTTTCCATCATTCTCCTGGAAATCGGCACATCATCCTTCAGCACTCTCTCCACCACTACTACATGGGTACTTGTGGATTTATAAGTTCTTGAACAATCGGGTCCAACCAACAGCTCCTACTCCAGGCACAAATCACTCAGGTTTTTCCCACTGTCATTTCCCACTGGAACGCAGTACCTCCCTACCACGTTCTCCATCACTACTCCAACTTTTGAATTTAGATCACAAAGTACACCGTCGTTGCATTGACCTGCAAAATTCTCAATACACCGACTCTGGTTAGTAAAAAATGTTCCCTCCCCGCCTCATTCCTCTTTCTATCAACTTCATAATCACTCACAAACGGCTGCTCTGCTATACCTTAATAAACATTCACTATCTTCACACATTCGGTAACGCTACCAGCCTACCGATCACTCAATATCATCACCACACCTTCTTCTGCCTAACCATTCTTCACCCCGACATCTTTCCACTTACCACACCAAGCACCCATTAGCCTTAGCTCTCAGCTTCGTCGCGCTCAGTGCCAACGCATCAAACTTCTTTTTAACAAACATCCTATAAATCTCTCTCTCATTTGCTTCAATCGTACTACAACCTCGCACATTAGGCGATCCCAACGATGGAGCTCGGAGTGACGTGAACCCTTCTACCTCGCTCCTGCCCTCATTAGGGAGAATTTACGAAAAAAAGGCATCCCTACTGCCCCCCCCCGCCACCCCTATTAGACGCTTCTTACGATACGTGATGGGGTACCTTATGAGCACAGGCTGTAGATCTATATTGTAATAGTTAAAACTATGAATGATTTGCTGCATTGCCTAGTTCGTAAAAGGATACAAAATATTGTGAGAAAAATCCGCAGATTGTTCAGTCATGATTCTGAAAGAGGCCTTGAAATTGTTTCGACGTTATTGGGATGTCTGCTTTACACGAGTTGCCGTGTTGATTTTGAACAACAACTAGTCATGTTCTTTCAACGTGAGACTTTTTCTCAGTGTAGTAGGAGAGACCTAAGGTAGGCGTTATGTCAATATGACACAAAACAAATTACTGGATCGTCGGTTCTGACCGTGAGTGATCATATAATTTAACTTCTATCGAAACGTGCGAAGATTCTGTTGTCAACTATTTGGGTCGCGTCTAAGCGCTGGAACTATATCAATGGCATTACGCATGCACACATGAAAAAAATTTAATATGAATGATTAGTGCCGTAAATTATTTTTCCGCACTGTCCATGTCTCATTCGCGGTGGACAGCTGGAGAGAGAATAATTCGCTCACTGATCGTTCAAACCATCCAATTCAGAACATTAGACTCATGTTCTGGAGTTCTTTTTACCTTCAAGAATGCTTGAATCTCGGCAAATAGTTACACACAATCCGTCCATGGGTGCCACCCTCTGCTGCTTCCACACACCTCGTAAGACGCATTGTCCGTGTCTTGCATAATTCTAATTATCAAGCAAAGCGAACGATAAGCGCATTTTATTAAAAATTTCACAGTAGATAATCAGCTGACCTTGATTTACACTTCAGGTAAACACAAAAGAAAATAAGATAACAATATCAGTGACATAACTTAGAAGCCTTATTTTATGTTATGTCACTGATAATCCTTCTCTAGTTGGTGTTCTTTCCCTCCTCCAAGCCCCGCTTCTTCTCAACCCCATCTCTTCCTTCCCGGATGTTCGCTGTTTAAATACCTGCTCCTCTCCTCTGCGTCTCTACCTCATCGGATGTTCACTGTTTTAAACGCCGCCTCTTTTCCTGCCAGTCCCTCCCATCACGGGTGTATGCTCAGCGCCATTTTTGGCCGACAGTGGCCTGGAATCTCTTGTGCAGGTCTCGTCCTAATTAGGCTGCTTAAGATGTTGTGCGGCAATGCCTGACTGTGAAGTTAAGACTTTAATTTTCTGCATTGCAAATGAGTTTTCTTTTAATAAAAAGAGATCGAGAACTGGCTACGACACCTTATGATGGTCTGTTTTTTGAATGTGTTCAGGTGACACTGACTGAAGTAAAAATGGCATAGGAATTATGACAATAGTGCCTGTCCTGTGCTTGGTAAAGATTGTTGAAGAAAAATAAACGCCTAGTCGACACTTGACGTACACTTTTTTACATTTAACTTTGAAATTGCGCATGTTAAACAAGCCTAAGTTGGGTAGGGTGTAGCAAGAACCAAGGCATGTCTGACCTTGGTAGGCCGTCTCATTCACGGATACCTTCTTTTTTACTGTGCATCAGTTGAACAAATATTACAAGTCGACACATCAAGAAACGGACGTGAATAATGTGTTTGAATTTCATCTTCTCTCCTGAAGATTCTATTTTTATTCAGCGGGTTAGAGCGTCTGCTACCTGACCGCCTTTTCTTTACCCGAGGCGTTTAGGGACTGACCTATGAGCATTCCACTGCCAGTCGAAGTCAATAGTGAGGAGAGACTGACACCTGCTCACACGGCCACCGAGCTGGTAATATCAGCCCCCGAACTGGTGAACAGGATTTAACGTATAATATTTTTATAAGCCAGGACAACCAAATAAGAAATCGATTACAAATTGAATTCATATAACAAATGCGGACCGCTCTAACAATTGCACAAGACTAAGTTCGACTAGAATATTTTAATTATTTTCCAAAATTAAGCGTGCAACAAATTTGAGCTAGTGACAAAATTTTGCTTGTAATAAAATCGAATCTATTGTATATTATCCTGCTCGTCCGGATACTTGCAAATGAAGTCCAAGAAATGTCAACGGTGCAAAGTGTGTGTTGAACGTGCTTCTCATCAGAGCGCATGCATCTTAATTTGCTGAAGTACTCACAGATGATGAAATCACCCCTAACCATGGCAAACTCAGTAAGGGTTTAAAAAAGCTATACCAACAATAATAATAATAATAGACTTCAATGAAGCACTCAATGGTACAATAATGATGACAGAGAACAAATTTGACAGATTATTCCTAACGAAAAAAAAAGAAATTATGCACCAAAAGAAGACACATGGAAACAAGCACAGAGTAAGGATGAAATACGCGACATAGATTCATAAGTTGAGTTTGTGATAAGCGCGACGGGAGAAATTTTATGTCCCTCTCCCACATGAACATGTATATACCAAAACTCGAGGTTTGAGAGGTAAGCCTAATGCGCTTACCTCTCTTAAAGATAAGCCTAATGCTCTTACCTCTCTATCAGCGACATCTCCCAGCCTGACATCTACACACGTACAATGGGCCCACAACATGGAAAGGCAGATAGATATCAAACATTGTTTCTATTAATATCGGGGTCTTTCTGAATTAACATAATTCTGTCCCACCTCTCTACTATTGGAGATAATTCATATCCCTCACTATTACATAAAGCTTATTGGAAGGGATTATTAGAATTTGTAATACCCTCCTGGAGGCTATATGCACTTTCTCTAGCTCAAACCTTAAGACAGTCAACATCATTTGCAGCGAATACAAAGCTAGCACTCGTTCTCCAAGGTACACCAATCAACCTCGGAAAAATATCGTGGTATGCTACTCTCAGTTTACTGATAGTGACTCTTGTAAATTTACAAAGCAGTGAGTTCCAGTAGATATGGTAATAGTAGGTTTTGAAGAGCTGTATTTTAATATCTGTCGTGCAGAAGTTAAATTTCCTTACGAGTTGATTGCCAACTGCGTTTATTTTCCGAAGCTGTTTAGAGGTATTAGCATTGTCACACCGTCCGTTTGTTATTAAGTGACCTAAGTGAGTAAAAGTGTGCACATAATTCAAACCTATTCCATTTAACACATTATTCATTCAGAACTGAAACCTTTGCATGGCGCGTGGTTTCACTAACATACAAACCTATTTGCTAGTATTGTACTCAATATCTAGCGTTGCGGCCTTCCCCTCGCATATATTTAGCATAATTTGAAGAGCATCCCCATGAGGAGCCAGGAGGACCATATCGTAGGCATAGCTAATTGCGTTGTTACAGCAGTGGCCAATACGAAACAACACAGCTTACAGCTAGACGCTCGTGTAGGCTGTCTACATACACATTGAATAGGAGGGGCGAAAGAAGGTCTCCCTGCCTTATTCCATTGGTGGTTCGGGACGGATTTGATGTATAAATTCCCCACCGTACCGCACATTGTTGTTGTTGGTGACAGAACCGCTAGCTTATTGATAAGAATTGAGCAGAACATTTGTTTTGCAGTGTCATTGAACTGCCAGTTTATAGATTGTGTGACTGCATCCGCTTCTGCCATTATAGGGAGCGCACGTAGTGAGAGATTGCATGAAGCGGCAAGTGATCTGACAGGAGCGTTTATTCTCCGACATAAACCCGCGTGACATTGTTGGCAATTGCTGGTGTTAGAGCAAAGTGATCGAGCCATTTAACTGATCTCCCGTTGTGGTTAACGCGCGTATGCCTGTCCTGTGGCAGGAGTGCAATATCTACTAAGTCCAGTTTATTATCCGTCAGAAGTACCTGCTATTCGCTAAATGATCTGCTGCATGGGTGGCAGTTAAAGTCCCCCATAACACAAACATGATCGTGATTCGATCCCCTTCATACAACCTCTTGTTTCCAAGCATACGTTAGACCAGCTCTTCGTTATGATGAGCTGCATAAGGGAAATACATATTAATGAATAGAATTGGCATCCCTTCTAATTGCAGAGATAACCCGAGCTTCCTTTCATCATTTTACTGTCCTATATTTACAATAATAATGTAAGCACCGTCTCTAGATAGACTACTACGGAGATCATGTTTGAACCGCCATGCCTCTCGTAACGCATATAAATCATTATCATTTTTCAAAACACTTTCTGAACTAGAAATCCAAACAAATAAGAGGGACCAGGCGAAGATAATCGACGAGAGTTAGAATATTAGACAGCATGATTGGAAGTACACGTTGACTTGCCTCTATCCGAGGACTCGCCATTCCTTTTTGTTCCCGTAGAAGTTTCGTACACGAGCACATGCGGGCCAGAAATCGGTCGATTTCAGCCGATTAATTTGCAGGTAGCTCGCACTAATTTTAAACGCGGCAAATTTTTCAGTTCGCTTCAACTTTTTAACGGAGTAGCAGTCATCTTGTCGCCGTACCTCGCTCAACATCTGCTGTTCGGTGATGTCGCCGTAGACAGAGACATGAATGCTGCTTCTTTGTGTGGGGAAGGCCCCTCTCTGTAGTCTTACAACCAGTTCCGACTAGATGCTATATTCTTTTTCTTCTTCTGCACACCTTCTCATACTTGCCTCTTTACAGGTCATTTTCCTTATCTTGGCAATTAGCAGCAAATACTTAAGGTTGTTTGTGCAGCCCAGCCAGTCCATTCTTAATCCCTTGTTTGGTCGCTTCCTGTTTTGTGCATAACGCTTTTGTCGTATCTTTCGTCATGCTGATTTCCGCTGTTACGCCCAGCAGCTCGAAAATTACATCAGCCGGTGGGGGGTTAGCTTTGGGGGTTGGGTAATGCGGTGTTGTTGGTAAGAGTATGCAATGGAGAAGGGTGAATGGTGAGGGGTTGCGTGGATTTGGTTGTTGTCGCGGTGGTTATTGCGTTGAGTGAATATACAAATCCGCCAGTTGTGCTAACAGTCCCTGGCTGTTCCTTCGCCGTCTGCTTGTTAGGTTTTAGTGCCCTCCTGTAAGCAGTCGATGCTACTGCTACCAAGAGGACCATATTTTTGTTGACGACTTTAATTTTCCCTCTACGTAGCGAGACTTCATCTTGTATCATTTTTTGCTGCTGCTCCAGTCTATTCTTCTTCTCCAGCTCAGATTCGTCTTGCCTCTTCATTATTGTTTGTTCAAGTATTATTTCTAGTTCGTCTATGCGTCGTTCCATTGCCAGGCAGTTGGAACACTTCTCCTTGGTGATATTCTCACTGACCTCATTGCTGTCCTTCTTACTGGCCGCTCTGCTGACCTCCTGTTTGATCAGTCTATTCACATCAGCTCCAGGAAGGAAATATTGGAGTTCGGAGAGGTTACATTTGTGCATTACTGCATGTATTTTGTTGAGCAGCTTATCCGGTTTTCTCGGGTTGCCTGCGATTGCCTTGATACCATCAGAGTTGTCCTTCAGAATCCCTTTAGCAATATCTTGCAGAGTTTTTAGAGCTGCCTTGATCTCTTCTACTTCGAATGAGTTGATCAGCGGCTTCGTGAAGGTCGCGAAATCGTTCATGGGTAAGTGGATGGTGACCCACCACAGGACAGTACTCACGATGACGAGAGCATTTCCCGGGTTCCTTAGAGCCATCGGGACTGTATTATTCCACTTTGTTTTCCCATGTTGGCTGGGATTTGCCTGACTGCTGCACCACAGTTGTCGGTTGGGCTTCCATCATCCTCCCCTTCCATCTCTACGCCACTGGTCTCGTGTACCCCATTGCCTGGTTCACCTTTGTCACAGGTCAGGCAAGGCATTATGTCAGGAGCGATCACTTCTTCACTGCTCACACCACGGGGTCTAGTCGACGACTAGACTCTTTCGGCGGAGCAAAAAAAACTTGCTGATGTTCATTGTTTGAACGAATTTTGTGGGCAAACCCCGTTGAACATTCATGAGCTATTCGCAGTGCGCTTGCCCTTGACTGTTTCATTTGGTCGAGCTGAGATGAGGTGTAGCTTAGCATGCGATACAGTGCTAAAGATGTGATAACATTAAATTTATTTACGTGAAAATAATGGAAAGGCGGATGATTTATTGTAACCGCTTGCATACCACTATTTTTTTTTCATAGTGGATGTTGTGGCCCGTCAAGTAAATTTGAAAAAATCAAAGGCAATCAAATCATATACCGATGGATACTTATTAAAGACCGACGAGCTTGTGAGTTCGCCCGACCCAGGAGAGGTTTAGGGTGTTTACCCAGAGTGACACTCTCCAGTACTCAGTTGAGTGGGTCTAGGAGATGATATATTCCATATACACTGCTACTATGTGAAGGGAACTTAAACCACCAGAAAAACAATAGAACTCTAATTTATTTATAATCAAGAGAAGCCCTGAGACTGGCTACAAATTACTACCCACTCACAAATGACGCAGCCTATCTATATTATGCACAACTGTGCGCAAGGGGAAAAACCACAAACAGGATGTATGCACAACTGTGCGCAAGCAAAAAAACACTAACAGTAAAAAAGGAAACAACAGTAAGATAGGTTAAATACATATGTGGGTACTCGTCTATAACTTCGCAATGTCACGTGAAAACGGTCGCCATCCTAACTTTACCACTCTACTAATTACAACTGGCGCTAATCCTCTGAACAACTGATGGGGTATAGTACCGAGTTACTCCTCGTAATTATAGTGACCAAGTACGAACTCACCCCGGTCAGTGACCTTCTGTTGCTAGGTCCTCGTGTAGGAAGAAGGAGCTAATCTGCGCTTAACCAGGCGCGTCTGGCGATGCTGGGATGTCGTCCGACTGACACCCTGGCATCGAATTTGATGCACGTTGTAGATTTCGGCTGTCTTCCCTAAATGCTGCCGCTTTTCTGAAGTTGTAGTCTTCATTGGGAAAACGGGACACTGTGATATCTCCCAATTTGGGATCTTGAAGAATCGTCGAACTTTAAGTGTCTATGCTAACGGGAAAACCGTCTAACTTGTAATGTCTACGGCGAAGAAGAGTTGGACTTGGCGTGGCGGCAGGACGTGTATAACGACGTGTCCTTCACATGGTAAGTTTGTAAAAAATCGCCCGCGTTACTCGGTGACACTGCTTTATATAGTCTAAACCGTGACGTCAGCGCCCACTACTCGCTTGGGATCAACTCCCCGGCCACTGCACTTGAAACAATGTCGCAGTTACACTAGCAAATAACACATATAGATAACAAATAGGCTTAGGGCCATCATCCTACCAATGACACGGCAACAACTCTCAACTACGACGTAACCTAACCTTACAATTAGTAACCTCTGTTCTAAAACATCCTGCACCTCAATACTTGAGAATCAGTTGCTGAGGACACGCAGGCCTCTTCCACACGTAACTAAACGGCTCATTGCCAGCCTCTCGACCGTGCCTAACCACTACCTCTTAAATTAATGCAACCATTACGGTTCACTTTTATACCTTCCGCTGTAGGTCCAGTATGAACCTCATGTTGAATTTCCTGTTCACACAACAAAACCGCTTGCCCGCGCATTTTTCAGGCGTGAGCGCGACAAACAGGGTCGTTGCTTATACAACAGGGTCTGCTGAACTCAGCATTCTCTCAGAGCGGACTGTGGCTGTCTGGTAAGAACCGTGTCCGTATCCCCCAAGGTATCCATATCTTGCAATCTGTATCCAGCAGGCGAGATCCAGCTACAATGCGATTGATCATTCTTCCATGTATGCAGTGCAGCTCAGTGCCCATTCACCATTCATTGCACCCATTGCAACTCAGTGTCCAATCATGGTTTCGTGCATCCACTGCAGCTCAATGCAGAATCACCCTCCCCAGCAGATTTTGCAGCACAGTGCCCAATCATCCACCCAGCATCCAGTGCAGCTCGGTGGGTACACATCCTCCCCAGCACCCAATGCAGCTCAGTGCCCAAACAACCCTCCTCTCTGCATCAAGTGCAGATCAGTGCCCAAACACACCCCCCCTCTCTGCATCCAGTGCAGATCAGTGTCCAATCGCCCTCTTCTGCACCCAGAGCAGCTCAGTGTCCAATCGTCCTCTTCTGCACCCAGAGCAGCTCAGTGTCCAATCGTCCTCTTCTGCACCCAGAGCAGCTCAGTGTCCAATCGTCCTCTTCTGCACCCAGAGCAGCTCAGTGTCCAATCGTCCTCTTCTGCACCCAGAGCAGCTCAGTGTCCAATCGTCCTCTTCTGCACCCAGAGCAGCTCAGTGTCCAATCGTCCTCTTCTGCACCCAGAGCAGCTCAGTGTCCAATCGTCCTCTTCTGCACCCAGAGCAGCTCAGTGTCCAATCGTCCTCTTCTGCACCCAGAGCAGCTCAGTGTCCAATCGTCCTCTTCTGCACCCAGAGCAGCTCAGTGTCCAATCGTCCTCTTCTGCACCCAGAGCAGCTCAGTGTCCAATCGTCCTCTTCTGCACCCAGAGCAGCTCAGTGTCCAATTGTCCTTTTCTGCACCCAGAGCAGCTTAGTGCCCAATCGTCTTCTTCTGCACCCTGAGCAGCTAAGTGTCCAATCAACATTCCCTGATGAAACGGCGAACAAGTCACATAGATCAGTAGCGCTATTAGCCCTTTAATTCTTACAAAACTTTTAGGATCTCTTCTAATGAGATATATTTAACCAATTTGACCAATATTATTATCATTCTTTATCTCTATCAAATATTACGTGACTCGATGAAACTTCAGTGCAAAGTAATCATTATTTGTTGTGATTTTGAAGAGAGCTATATTCCTCTGTGAAAGGTGTTACTTGCTGCGGTCATTCAACTCGGCACTGCCGTTAAAGGCGTTAACTGCTACGGTCATTCAACTCGGCACTGCCGTTAAAGGTGTTTACTACTACGGTCATTCAATTCGGCACTGCCGTTAAAGGTGTTAACTGCTGCGGTCATTCAACTCGGCACTGCCGGTGAAGGTGTTAATTGCTGCGGTCATTCAACTCGGCACTGCCGGTGAAGGTGTTACCTACTACGGTCATTCATAATTATTCCAATTGAAACAGATATACAACCGACCTACTTTGAAATAGAGTTTAAATTACCGAAAAGGGAAGTCGATAAAAGCGGACTGGTTAAAAACACCAAGTAACTGGATAACGTTATAAAGGTTCGCTGGTGATACCGACGGTAACTTCTCATTCAGACTATTGTGAGCTCTCATTCTCGCCCATTCTGATTCCCTTCCAACCGAGTTGGAAACCGGCTGATCGTAGTAGTGAGGGTAACAATTCACCATGTTTATTAGATTGCGTATGCCCCGTGGCACTCATAACGAATAACTGCCGATGAGGGCAGTCGAAGATGAACGAAACCGATGTAAAGCGGTTCTGTTTAATAGCGATGATTTTACAAATACTTCGAAATTTCAACAGAAGACAGGGAATAATAACATACCGTTCCCCCTCGGCATCTCGGTCCATCAATGCGAGCAGATGTCTCCGTTTGGCTAATCTTGCCAGCTGAGAGACAGCTATAATGGATTAAATTAAATGTGACTTGGTTATACACAAAGGATGACAGAAATGTGCATGACAAACACCTTCGTGTTTTCGAATTGCTACGTTGAGTGAATGTAAGTCATTCATATCAGAATATGGAAATGTGCAGTCGTGACCCGTTTTTATTATTCAAATGTAATTTATTCATCTCTCTCCAACACAATTTTACGTCATTGCAATATGAGGGAGAAGAAAGCAGTTGACGAGGTAATATCAGGAAGAATGTGGCAGCAGGTCATCCGCAACATATCTTCTTCTTGAGAAGATAATCTTTCTAAAGAAATTGGCTTTCTCTCATCACAATGAAGAAGAAAACTTGACCAAGTAACTGGCTTGGTCCATCTTAGCGGAAACTAAGCAACACTTGCGCAGAGCCTTTCTGATTTAGGACGACACGTGGGGCCTGTTTTGTCAAAATTTGATTATTTTGGGATCATATTGTAATACAATGGTATATGCCAAACTGTATCATATCTACACAGCCACGCTAACATACACACGTTATCCACCTCACGCAATGACACATGCAGAAGAATATCAGAACAAATGGCATAATGATGAGTTACATATATTCACAACTCGAAAGCCAATATAATACACTACATCAGGCATCCCACGAAGGTGCATACATATGAGTCATCACTGATAGTATTTCGGAATAATCCAGTAAACTGTACGATGATTACCAAGTTTATTTATTACTAGGCGAATACGATGTAAATTGGAAGGTGAAGGTGAGAAGTATTCCCTTGTGGATGACATCGTGTTCTGCCACCAGATAAAAAGGTCTTTATTAAATAATTGAGGAAACAGGTATTTAGTTTCAATTTCTTGTATGAGATCTCTCCTTGAAACGTTTCAAGCTAAAAACGGAGTAAAAAAAATCCCATAACATTATCCACTTAAAGATCAGGGAATGCGAATTAGAATTCATGTAATTACCTCATCCGCACGTTAACGCAAATACCTCACGATTGTTCAATTATCTAAGCTCGTTTTGTGACCATCCACTCCATACGCCGGTAAGTAACTGCCGCCCCTTAGGCCAGTAACAAGGATCAATATCCTATTAAGCGTCAAATAGTTGCTGGCGCGCCAATCGATGGACCAGAAACCGCAGGCGTTTCCTCGGGAGAATTTAATGTAAATTGGATGCGCATAATCGGAAGACATTTGCTCCTACCAAAGATAGACTTTTTTTTTTGTTCTGCCTGATGATTGATCGTTTTAAGCCTAATACAGAGAGTTATGATTAACAAACTATTATAATAAAAATAGGAACAGCGTTCATTGTTGACAAAAATGTGCTCACGGAAGAAGGGAAACAAACGACCAAGAAATGTTGAAAAATCACCTATTCAAAATGAAATATTTATAGTTCGATTGAACGTCCTAGAGGCAGCATCGTCTGATGAGTGCCCAAAAGAGGCGATACATAACAATGCTTCTCCAGGCCTGCAGCGGTGAACTCGTATCAAATGGTGACACTTATAGCATTAGTGAAACGGGATATTTGAATGAACGATATAGGTTAAATAAAGAAATAGCTCTGAAGAAAAATTTCGATGTGATTTTGAACGATATTGAGACAAAATTGAAAGGAAAAAATACTACAACTATCAGCATGTGCCTCATAAACATCTAGAAATTTGTTGAGCTTGATTTAGCTATCAACAAATTTGAATTTGAATTTCCCCAATATTGACCAGCGATAATCATTGAACAATTTTGGCAGCCCGGACTAGCGATTATCAGTGAACTTGCTTCCGTGATACATAATTTGGGTTGCTGTAATAATAAGCTTCGTGACCTCATTTATAAAGCGTGATTCTCGCTGTCAGTGTATGTCCTCATAATACCAAAAAATGAGAAGCATTACACCTCCTCAAATGACTCAGTGGTAAAAATCTGCCAACACATAAAGGTGTTCCCTTGTAAGCTGCAGGGCGATGTGGTAGTAGGCGGTCACGGACGCAAATGTCAGATAAAAGCTTTTTATGTCATTGGGAAGATTTGTCTCTTCTGAATGACTGCAGTTCCTCAAATCACGACTGAATACTACACAAGGTTTGTATTCGCTCCGTATTAATAATTCTGCTTAACAGCTATCATGTTAGTATATTAAAGTATTTTGATCTAGTCGGCGGTACATAATACGCAAAATGAACTTTGATGAAAGGTTTCATTGAATCTATTGATCAGCATAGTAAATAATCATTTGGATTCGTTCGTGTATACATTTATCCAATAAGCGATGACAATGGAAATACATCTCAATATACATTATCTGACATATAAATGAACTGTTTGATCTTGCTTTTAAAATGCCTTATTTCAACTGCACATTCAATAAATTCAATAGTTAAGTATTGCATAGACTGGATAGCTGATGTTGTGTCTACAACAGCCCGTGGCCATTTATTATTTTTTGTTTCGATTTTAGCTTGTGATGATTCAACACATTGTGAGATTAACTTGTTCAGGGAAATTCACGTCTGGCTTGCTCATGTCGTTGTATGGCTGAACCTTTTAGTCATCGTCGATCCTATGATTAAGTGTCGCTCTTCTCTATGTAGTTGACTTGCACAACCCATATTGGATGTTCTGCTCACTTATTCCTTGAACATTCTTGACGATACTTTTTGGTCACACGGAGAATTTTTATCGAACGTGAGGATTTTATCAATGAACATTCTGAAATGGATAATTTCCCCATGACATTGATAACATAAGACAAAATCCTTATAGCTCAAGAAAAGTACAATATTCAAAATTGTTTTCATCACATCCCTTGGTTTATTACTTGTTCGTGTTATTAAAATATAGCATGTATTCAATAATATGCTTTCATCATCCAAATTAGCACACAGATAAGAACTCAGACCCTGCCCTGGATCTTCCTATGAGCAATTATGTTTTTCCAGGCTCCTTCATATCTGCTTATTGATAGAGCGAGATCAGTAAAGCGGTTATTGAGGTGAAGTTGTATTGCCAAAGCGGGATTCCAAAAAATGATACAGTGTTAACAACGAAAAGACTGTATGGCAGCCTCCATGCAGCAGCAATGATCTTAGGTAATAGGCAGAAATCTGAGATGAGGGAGCAGGGAGTGGAGGCCATCACTGGAGGTTCTTTGTAGCAACTCATTAGATACACGATCATAAGCATAATGTCATGAATTAATAACCTTTCAAACATTATATATTGGAAATAAAAACTGTTCGCTAGATCGCTTTTCTTCATCTTGAGGATTATGCAAAATCTGAAGCAATAATGCATCATTCAACGGGTCACCTCCAAGCATATCTTAAAGATACTGAACCAGGAGAAATCAGAGACGCCCGAAACTTCCCTCTACCGTTATTTCGGTCAATCACATTGAAAATGATTCTCCAGAGTAAGTTTCCCAAGTCCCATATATATCCGAATATGAGCATTTCAGAATATAGTTATAAGCACATTCTTTCCTATTATTGCACCCCATCCTCGTCAGAGATGTTCTTTATACTATGATTCAGCACCAGACGGGTAAACGTGTGATAACACAAGAGTTAACAACACTTATAGTGACAGAAGATGGCTCAGATGATATATACCCGAACTATACTATGCACGAATCTAAGGTGATTTTCTGATATGCAATGTATTATCACAACTACTGTACGTTGCTCCATTCTTGGCGCCTCGTCAATCTCCATACTCATCACCAAGTATCCAGCCAAAACTCATGTAATGGAAAGCCCTTACAATAATAGAAGGGTTTGAGCAGTTGCGAGGAGGGCGAGTGTTACGGGACGAATGGCGCCTGCTAATTGCTCGAAGGCGTGTCGTTTTCGAATAATGTGATATTCATTATATATTTTAAAGCGACGAGTATTGGAAAACCAATATGCATGACCTCAATAGGAAAAAAAATGACGGAGACAGAAACCGTAAAATTGTTCGAGAGAATTGTAGAAAAATACAAAAGAGGGACGAAATATTTGATACGAAGATAACAATGTACTGGAAGTTCGATTGAATTGAGCCTAAAGACAATTTATTAAATCATATGCAGAGCAGAGCCCCTAGCGAGTTTCCGATGAAATTAAGAAAGTTCTTACAGAAGGTCATTATTTACATCGAACATGGTCGCGGACACTACGACACCAGCAGGTATTAGCAGCATACTGGACATGAACGCAGTGGTTAAGGCACAAGGAGTACTGTTCATTTCCTTATGACTGCTTGCCTTGCTGGGATATCAATATCACTTACCTGTAAGCACGCACAGAGCACACCGTCGCTGGATCGTGTTGATGGTCATAAATAAACCACAGACTGTTCATAGCAGATGCTCGACTATTTTATTGCCTCTCCTAATTCTGGTCGGGGACCAGCATTTCATGAAAATAAACCCAGGATACAGATCAAAAATGAATCATGGTAAAACCACAGTACCGTTTTCCACGGTTCTAATTAATTCACTTTACACAGGCCAAATATGCCAAGCATTTGAATCATTCAGTGCTATTTGAACGGGCCGCTGCAAGATTGCAGTGAGATTTAACGGCAAATACTTGTCGGTAAAATAATATTTATACATGAAAAAATATAAATCCTGCTCTCATGACGAAATTTTTTGTTCCGTGGACGTTTTAAATTGATCGATACTGTTACCTACCAGATATCTTAATTGGTACTTATACAATCTTGAATGCTAACTTCGAAGTCATAGGAGCAGTCGACTATAGTCTCTATGCCATATTTTTTTCAGTTTCAACAAGTTTCCGAGTGTTCTCGAGAATCAGTGTTATCCGCCTAACTTTCAGTAACTGGTTGTTAATTACCCAAGTTCCTTATAAAGGGAACACAAAGCCTAGTAAAATCTCTGTGTGATGTTTGTAAAGATTAATTTAGAAACACGTTTGGTATTGATAGGATCTTTTCTAACGAAAAATGATCATAGCCTTCTGTTTCATGCACTCGAAACGGATCCTTGACTTGACAGTTGACTGATAATGGGAAATAGAGGAAGTGCAATATTTAAGTGTTTTTCTCACATGTTACAACGAATCGATGTTTTTTAATAGAAAGTTCAAGATATTCACAACATTTCAACTATTTTTGTATAGGTTTAAAATTCGATGAACATTTTATTTACCATAGCAAAGTAGGTTAAGAAAATTACGAAAGGACTGCATGATCGTTGACAAATGAGGTAAGTTTAGGTGTTTGTGGTGTCTTCTTCAGCCAACGCCAGTGTTTGGATTGTATTGAAATGCGATAGCGTGCTCCTCAAATTCATTCGTGAGAAGGCGACCTGCGCATTCGACCCTAACTTTAACAGCACCGCACTTTGCTGCTGGCCACCAGAGTCGGTGATATATCAAGGCGCGCAACGATGATGTGCATCCTTCAGGGATAACAGAACAGAGAGCAGCTACGCCCGGCTCAGCTGTGACACTCATGACCCTCCTATGCTGACTATTGCAGTATTGTTCCGACTCCAACCGACACCGTTCGGTGGCTTCCTGCCACTGTCGAGTCATGCAGCCAAGTTGACCGTGATGAATATATTCACACCCTCCTGCACATTTTGTTTGAACAGTCTCGGTAACAGCCCCCTGGTCGCTGTGCGCAACGAATGTCTGATCAGATAACAATGAACTGAACCCTAATTGCTTCATTAAACTGTGGAATGACCTCCTAATGTGTTTATTCATTCAGTGTTTGGCTTTTCCCGCGAGTTATTCCAGGAGTTTGAAACTTTAAACGCCGGGCAGTGCTTTATGGAAAGGTGAAATTGTCAGTGAATACGAGACATTGATATAGATATTATAATTACATCTCTTGAACAAGAAATGAGCAATGGGCATAATTGAAAAACAGTATCAAGAAAATGCTATACAAATATGAATATTACTCAAATCTAAACACCATTAAGAATCCCAACCGTCACATAAAATATATGAAACAACTAAGAGGAAATTGGATGCAGGAGAATAAAATAACCAAGGGAATTAAATGTTTTTTTTTTCAGAAGTAAAAGACCTATTGCCATCGAAAGTGGATTTGGAAACATCTAGCTAATCCAGCAATGCAGCATTTGAAGAAACAGAAGTTCTATAACGCGTGGAGTTCTGCTGAACATGGAATGAATAAGGGATAACTTAGCACGAAATCACACGAAACCACCGAATACTGACAATTTTATCCGGCAGCATAGCCTTTAATGGTCATACAGTTCAAACCCATAATAAAAAAATGAAGTACAAGACTCATTCTTGCCTCAATTCAAAACTTGTTAAAGCTAAACCAAACCTCACTGAAGATGATGCTCAGTTGGTGTGTGTGATTCCCTGCGCTTACTGTTGTTGCTGTTGCTTTTCCCCCGGTTTCTACCTGCAGCGGTGGAAACCGCGCCAGCTCACCGCCCAAAATCCTCGATACCCACCGATTTAGTGGTACAGGGGGAGGTAAGAGATGATAAAAGGGTGAACGGCTCAGTGGTAATGTAGAGTGTTTTGGCACTATCTGGATTATCTTTGTGGGTTGTGTGGCAGTAAACAAATGGCCACCCGTGAGGTATAATTTTAATCGTGGACACCAGAACATTGAAACTTGCAGACTGTTCATGTCCCTCAGCTACACCGCAACGCCCCAACCAGACGCGTACAGGGATAACCTCATGTGGAACAGGGATATTTGTAGGAGAGAAATGATGCGGATTATCCACTAGTCCATGAAACGAAAGGTGTAGAAATCGTGTCTCTGGTGTCATGAAAGTGCCAGTGGGCCAGACGCCTGGCGGCACTCAAGGTGCGTCCACGTCAACACCGCAGAGACGGCGCGCATGACGTAATCCTAAACGTCGAGGATGTGAAACAGGGTGGGCTCGCTGGGCCAAAGCCCCAGAGGCTGACTGTCGGGAGATGTAGAGTACGACTGGTCGCGCCACTTGTCAGTTCTCTTCTTCATCACTATATGGATTTGAATACTGAGAACAGTTTTTAATACAAATGATTCACAAATTTTGTTAAACTCTTTATTCTTTATCCACTTAACTCTTTATTCTGCATTCTCTTAACTTCGTATTCGTCATCCCCAATATCTCCTTGATTCTTTTTTCCTCATACCCCTAAACTCTTTACTCTTCATCCCCTCAATCACTTTCAAAACATTACAGGTTGAGACATCCTAGCAGAATCACTGGACCACTCACGCCTTCCCCGCTATCAATCCATTCTCATGATCGGCAGCAGCGCCTGTCGGAGACACTTTGGCTCCTTATTTTCTGCAATTTAGGCAATGTCCTTCCATGACCGGCAATAGTGCTTGGCAAAGAAACATTGTCGTTATTCCCACTGCCGCGGCGGCAGATGGAACTGTTCCCACACAAGCAAATGTATAAAGTTTTGGTGACGGTGACAAATGAGCGATTAAACCTAAATGAATGCTTCCGCTACATTTGGAATTTTGCGTGCAGGAAGGATTTTTGTCCTGAAAACACAACAGTGTTACTTGCAGTCTTTGATATATATGGCACCCATTTCGTGTTAAGCGAGTATGGGTCCGTCCGGTCAGGACCCCGAAACACACATTGGGTCACGAGTGGCGTCCAGGATCAGTTTCAGCAGCAGGGCTAGACAGCATTCGTTGGTTCAAAAACTGATTCTTCGTAATTGTTGGCCTTCCTTCTCGCCCCTTAACATCCATCCCGTAACTCGATTAGACGAGAAGGAAGGGAAACGCATCCTTTCACAACCACTCTCCGCCAACACATACCCACGGTCTTCCGCTTCCCCCACATTAGTACCTCTGCTCTATGAAGCCTGCGTTACGCCATCCATCCAACTAATCGCCTGTCTTCGATTCGGAATACACGCACGCCCCTACACCTCCATTACCTTATTATTCCCAAAATTCAAACGCCACTTCAGGACACGTAAATCTTCTCTTTCCTACAACTTCTTTGCCATTTCCGTCTAAATTCGAACAGCATCATTATTGATTCTATCGCACGGTGCTCCGTTGAATGAGACCCTATAGTTATTTAAATTATTCAAACACTATACCATTTTATGTTATATTAATGTCGAATGTCATGACACCCTCTAACATTTTCCTCGCCGGGTCTACAAAAAATCGCCGCACATTATCGTCGCCATTATCGACGTGAATCACCGCTGTTGACGGCAGGATATCGACGCCGATGAGAGGATAGTTGAAAAGCAAATAGCGTGAGTGATGCATGCGACTTCATCATCGTTGGCCTGAACTGCATCATAATAGGAGGATATATTAAGAGAATTATAGGCTATTAACTCATAGGAATCGGTCATAGAAACCCTACTGTTTCATTATGGATTTCATGAATATCATATACGTGGGTCTGCCAGGCCGTTAATTTTCTGGGATATCTGAACAAAACTAGTTAATAAACTTATTGGACGTGTCTGACACGTTAAGTCATCAATCTATCAGAATGCGCATTATAAAGATCTTTCATCACACACAAATTACAGGTTACGTCAATATGAACAGTTCCATCATTCGAATTGCAACGATAATTCGATGCGGTGTTGCAGAGGATAACTGAAAAAACTGCCCATACAAGCATGATAATTGATAATATTTTTTTATAAACTCTGAATATACACCAAAAATGATCAGAATGTCTTCTTGAGTTGTGAGGTAGAGTTGAACGCGATGATATGACATCGAATGAAATATCAACTTGTTACGAAATATAATGTTGCATTTTGCTAATCAATATCGCGTCGATGATTGGACAGAAACGAGTTGGTAGCTGTGGTCGTTATTCATTTCAATTTTATATCAAAAATGCAAAGGCAAAACGATCGACAATTTTCCGTAAATTTTATCTTTATGCCGGTGATATGATACCCAAAACACAAACGGATGGGAGCGAAATTCAAAGCGATTTATTTGACAAACATTGCTAAGTAAATTAGAAGTTCAAGTATACTTCTATGGAAAAAATAATTGATTTAAAATAAATAAAATCAGGAAAAGGAAATCCCTTTGTGGAACGAAATGTGGGGCTGGATGTGATCACCCTGACGTGGTGCCCTCCAACCCACTAAAACCTCTCCCCGGCCTCCAGACCTGCGGATAGGATGCTGAATGCGTTGCTTCTCTGTAAGGCCAAACCCAACCGCTGCTGGAACAATCGAAATTCTCTTGAATCTATAGTTGCCTCGACCAATCTACGTCCGATCTCCTTAACAATTCACGCAGTTGAGTCGACATACACACCTGCCGTCTCCAAGGCTATAGGCTCAAATTCCAACTGTCGCGCCAAAGAGCCATACTTCCTGCACTTACGTGTCTCTGCCTCTGTAGCTGCAGAACCAGCTGAAATTGCAGAACCTATCAAATGCATTTCCGCGTAAGTGTCCACACAAGTACAGTCCTAGAATAAACTCTTACTATTTTTGAAAGGGAATACTGTGATGCCATCGGGGCTCTTGCCATCATCTCTATCCAAGCCCAAAGGTTCCAGCACC
>SDVV010001787.1:0-24611 GCA_016164225.1 Gammarus roeselii
TGGGACATTTAAAACATAGAAATAGACAAAATTTTAGCTAACACTTATGGTAATTGGCAAAGACAATTGTGATCGCTAACAACATAGAAAACAAATGTATCGCCAGAAAAAACGATTAGATGGTGTCTGAATGTTGAGAATTATGGTGGTGGTGGTCATTCATGGACATAAATGCGTTTCCTTGTTAATGGTATTATGCATTTAGCTTGTGTTTGTTGGCAAAGTTACCGTTTTGAATTGATCGGTCAACAGATGTTCATAAAGCCTATTCTTGAAGGACTTGTTGGATTCAAGATTTTTGAGACTTGTTGGGAGGTGGTTCCAGGAGTAGATACAAAGTAGGCCCGGCGTAGACACAGAGCAGGTTTAATGCATAGTTACTGAGTAGGTTCAACGTAGGCACAGAGCAGGTTCAACGCAGACACAGAGTAGGTCTCTGCGCTAACTTTTCTTCTTCACTCAAGCATTTTGGGGTTGAATTGGGGTGGCAGAGGTGTCTCGGGTCCCAAAAGAGCCCGACGAATCCAGGGAGGTCCCCCAAGTCCCCCGGGTCCCCCGAGCTCCCCGGGTCTCCCGAGCTCCCCGGGTCCTCCGAGCTCCCCGGGTTCCCTCGTCTTAGCTCATCTCGGCTTGTCTCGAATCACCTCGGACAGTCTCGGCTCGTCGCGCGACCAACTCGACTTTCCTCAACATGTTCGACTGATTTCGACGCACCTCGACCAGCCCCGACGCGATCCTCGTCATCTGCGCCAGTAATCCATGGATTGCATAGGTCAACTGTTCCACTCAAGCATTTCCCATATAAACATTTTTCTGTGTAGGGGTTTAACAGCGTGGGGAGGGGGAGCCAGGGGTGCCAGGGTTCATAGGAACCTCAAACGGGTCCCAAATGTTTCTCAAGGGGGGCCCTAAGGGTTCTAAGAGAGTCCCAAAGGGTCCCAGAAGGGTCCAAGTGGATCCCCTCAAATCCTCCTAGTCTTCAGAGTCCCCCGGGTTCCCGGAACCCCCGGGCCCCGTGAGCACCCCCCCACTCCCGGGTCACCTAATCTCAGCCAGCCTCGGTTCGTCTCAACTCATCGCCCCACCAGTCGACTAGTCTCCACTCGCCTCAGCCTGCCTCGACTTGCCTCGTCCCCTCCAAGTACAGTGCCGTGCAAGACTTTCACTCTCTAAGATCAACGTAAACATTATTTCATCATTTAGCTATCAAAACCGCCTAGCTGTGCGCGGGCATTTATTAGGCGCCCAGGGAGAGCGCAAATTCTCCCACCGTAGGATGGACTCGACTAACTAACACGCCATATTGTCCACCTGGGCCCCTGCGGGTGTCTAACGATAAATAATTTTATAAGTAATACAGAATAGATCACCATGAAAAAAGGGCAAATAAAAATAATAGAGCCCAAGCAAGAAGAAATAATATAATAATAAAATAAAGTGTTAATAAACTTTAAATGAATAATCATCCATCCACCCCAATTAGTACTTCAAGAGTAATATGTACGCACGCTAGTGCGCACAGGTAGCATTGTTGAGACCTGTACGAGGTTTACGGCTTCACGGACAGAGTCTGCTCCGACAACAACGCATCACAGTACATTTTATTTATTTGAGCAAGATAGAAAAAAATTAAACCCGACGCCTCCAATCATTTAGAACTTCAACAGTAATATGTACGCACGCTAGTGCGTACAGGCAGCATCGTCGAATCTGGTAGAAGGTTTGCGGCTACACGGACAAAGTCAGCTCCGACAGCAGCACAATACAATGTTTACAACTGCACGGTCTAGTTTGGTTACATCACAATTTATTTATTCAGGAAGATAAAGACTTAGACGAAACGAATACCCACCTCCACCCCCTCAGAACCCCAAAGAGTAATATGTACGCACGCCAGTGCGCACAGGTACTATCGTCGAAATTGGTACAGGATCCATGGCCTCACGAAAAGATTAACTCCAGCCGCAGCGCATCACAAGGCTTATAGTTACGCGGCAAAGGTCAACCACAGACTTTACATATGGTCGGCACACGCGCGAACGAGCACAAACTAAAAAAAACACTTTTTCACAAAATCACAAACAGGAGCTCGCGCACAAGTTTACGAGCATTATTCTATACGACAGAATTTTAGAACGTGAAGAGGAAAGAGAGAGCAGGTTCATCATGGGCTAAAAACTGCTCAGATTAGTATCATCGCACATATTGCTCAAGGGGATAGGGTGGGGAGGGGGCAGAGGTCCCTTGGATTTCAAAAGAGCCCGACGGCACCCGGAGGATAACCCAAGTCCCTCGGGTCCTCCGAGCCCCTCGTCTCAGCACATATCGGCTTGTCTCAAATAATTTCGGCCAGTTTCGACTCGTCGCGACCAACTGGACTAGTCTCAAAATGTTTCGACTGATCTCGACGCACTTCGAGAAGCCTCGACGCGGCTCTCTCCCCCTCTGCGCCAGTAATCCTGTGGACTGCAATAACTAATTATTCTACTCAAGCATTTTAGAGTAGGTGCGGAGTAGGGAGGAAAGGGCAGAGGTCCCCTGGGTCCCAAAAGAGCCCTATGAGCCCCGGAGGGTTACCCAAGTCCCTCGTGTCCCCAGAGCTCCCCGGGTTCATCGAGTCCCCTCGTCTCAGCTCATCTCGGCTTGTCTCAAATCATTTCGGCCAGTTTCGACTCGTCCCGAACAACTCGACTCGTCTCAACAGGTTTCAACTGATTTTGACGCACCTCGACCAGCCTCGGCGCGGCTCTCCCCCAATGCGTCAGTAATGTTGTGGAATGTATTAAACAATTTCTCTACTCAAGCACTCCACAAATATACATTCCCCTGTGTATGGGTTTCACAGCATAGGGAGGGGGGAGCAGAGGTTCCAGGATTTTGAGGGGCCTCAAGAGGGTCCCACATTTTCTCACGAGGGTCCCACAGGGTCTCAAGGGTGTCCCAAAGGGCCCAGGAGAGTCCAAGTGGATCCCCTCAAATTCTCCTGGTCTTCCAAGTCCCCGAGTTCCCGAAACCCCGGGTCCTCCGACTCCCGCACGTTCCACGAGTACCGCCCATTCCCTGGGTCACCTAGTCTCAACCCCCCTCGATAAATTAACTATGTAAAATTTATCATCATGAAAAGAGAGCATAAATAAATAATAGAGCCCATGAAAGAAGAAATAATAAAATATTGAAAGAAAGTGTCAATGATCTACAAAATGAATAATCATCCATCCACATCATCCGTCTCTGAGCGATGTTCGGCTTAGAGCTGTAACCGGCTCTTATTTTGATAAAGCAAAAAATGAAACTTTTTTCCCCTAAAACTTATGAACTTAGTAGATTAGACGCGAAGAACAGTATGAGATGTTAATTTCAAACTCAGTTTGCCGTCCGTCCTTGGTTACGATACTGTCTCTGCGCAAAGCTCTGTGTGGTGATTCCTTATATTCCACAAGTGTGATTCTGAGAATGCGTACTTTATGCAACTCCAGTCCTATAAAGTAGGCCATACAGTGAGCCACAATGCTTCTTCACCTCCTCACCCTTAGTCGAAAAAGATGCTCAAAAAAGGTGCGTATTGCTGAAGAAATTTAGGAACTATCGGCTACACAGATACAAACCTAATTTTTCAATTTCGCGTTTTGTTTAAGACATCCCTGCAAACATACTACCATAAAAACTTACCTAACTACGTACAATTTCATTTAAATTATATTTAAACAAAACGCGAAATTAAAAATCAGGTCTATTTTTGTAATAAGATTGTCGATTGTAGGAAATAAATATCGGTCATAGTCATGCATTTCTTGCAGATAGAAATTGCTTACTGGGTAAGAGAGAGATGGTAAGTCATTCTGTTGTTGTTTAAGAAAAATGTGGCCTGACATAAGCCTAATAAAAGTTGATTTTCTATTCGTTTTCCACTCTTGGAAATATTGTGATTTTGTCAGACAGGGCAGAATTAACTGGTGTTTTGAACAAAAGTCAACAGAACTGCATTGGTCACTGTTAGGCAGAAGGGATTTCGAGCGTTATCAAGTGAATGTTCTTCCAGAACCGAAAGTCCAGGGGCGAGCTAGCCCTTCGCCTTAGCACATATATCGATGACTGGATTACCGGATGTATTTATTACTTGATTTTTCCTGGTAAACAGGTATTCGATATGCAAGAGGAAATAACTAGACAATTATATAAGAAGTGAATAGCGTATGAGCATTGAAACGTGCCGACATCAGTAACACTGAACACATTCCACGCAATCAAGTCTTACTTCATGTCATAAGTATCAATTATTATAAAACAGGGCGTTTGATAGTGAACTTAACCAAAATTGTACGGTAAAATGAATTGAAGATTGAAACGAGGCTCATACACAGGCTTCTATATAAATCCCATTCAAGGCTAAAATACTACGAGACGTGACAGACGACATGCCCGCGTCACTTATATGGTCTTAAGTGTCCTACTGCTGCTTGGTCAACACGAAAAAAAATCCAGAATGTCTGAATAAGGGAAGGGGGCTTACAATGCAGTTCCCCATTTATTTCGATGACTAGTAAATAAACATTCCGGAGATTCACGGTGTCTTATAATTACTGAATTATTTGAAGAAAAGACTATTTGCAATATAGTGGTCAAAATCAACGGACACTGCTAAATAGTGATTAATGGGTTGATAATGTATTTTTTCTGACAGAGATCGACGATTGAGCAGGAAAACGATATAAAATGTATATGCTAAGGATTTTAAATAAATTAGATTAAATCGACACGATATTACCGACTTGAAAATCTCACATTGCACGTGTGACAAAGTCGTGTTCTAAACCAGCATTCGCCAAAGAAAATAATGGTTTCCAATCGCGAAAAATACAACTTCAAATGTACATTATATATTATATATTAAACATTGATCTACAGAACTAATTATGTACAAAAAATTGCGGTATCATTTCTGCAGAAGACTTCATTTAAAACGCGTAATTTTTTGTTGAAAATTTATCGATCAGACTAGCAGCGGAGGTGCGGGTGTCGGTATCCCTCTTACACCGCTAGTCATGAACAATATAAAGAAGGAAGCACTGAAATACCAATAAAAACATTCTGTTTGAAGTCTCTAAAAAGCCATCACAAACCGCGTAAGCCATTCAAGCAGATTCAGTGAGATTCTTGTCAATTAGGAATCTTTAATGCCCCAATATCTTAAGAGCTGGCACTTTTAAAACGGAATGGCATAGATAGTAATCTAGGAAAAGTCGCCATCACGAATTCTCCTACCGCAAGCGTACCAATCTTACCGCAAATTTGACCGTATTGCAAGAAACGCTTGCTTCAATTCTCTACCAGCGTTAAAAGGAATACCATCATTATTGTACGTTCTGTAGACCTGTCTTGAAATGGATGAGAATCCAACCGGTAAAATTTACTTTTTGCAAAGAGTACCAGTGATTGCATTCATGTGATGGACTAGATTTGAGTAGTAGTTGTAGTTTCCGTTTTCCACCGGAGTCCCAACAACTAGATTTGAGATGGTGTTAAGAGCGTTGTGGCGGTAAAGTCCTTTAGCACAGATGAAATAGTAAGTGGTAGCAAAACGGGTATCCCCTAGCATGAGATCAACACTCGGTAAAGGAATTTGATTTGAGCCTCATTTCCAAAGGAGCCTCAACGTTTGTCATAATAGGCTCCCCCGTAGGGCTCGACGATCATAGATTCCAGTAGGCTCGCACGCCGCGGCAAGCGAGAAAAACAACGGTGTTCAAGTTAAACCATTTTTGAATATTGCAGTCGTGTCAGAAGCACGCTGGTGGGCACAAGAAAAATATTGAGACAAAACGGATCTCCGCTTTCAATTATCAAGAACTTCAGGAGTAATATGTATGCACGCCAGTGCGCACAGGTAGCATTGTCGAGATTAGTACAAGGTTTACGGCTACACGGGCAAAGTCAGCTTCGACAGCAACGCACACATGTTTACAGCTACGCGGTCTAGTTGTTTCAGTACAATTTATTTATTCGGGAAAAATAAAGACTCTGACGAAATTAATCCCGCCTCAATCCCCTCAGAACTTGGGGCATAGGGTGGGGGGGGCAGAAGTCCCTCAGATAGGTCCCCAGGGTCCCCCGAGCTCATCGAGTCCCCTAGTCTCAGCTCATCTGGGCTTGTCTCGACTCATTTCGGCCAGTCTCGACTCGTCGCGCCCAACTCGACTTGTCTCTACATGCTTCGACTGATCTCAACGCACCTCGACCAGCCTTGACGCGGCTCTCCCCCTCTACGTCAGCAATGCTGTGGACTGTGATTACTAATTTCTCTACTCAAGCACTCCACGTTTATACATTCCTCTGTGTATGAGTTTTACAGCGCTGGGAGGGGGGAGCAGAGGTTCCAGGATTCAGTTTCTCAAGAGGGCCCTTAAGGGTCCAAGGGTGTCTCAAAGGGCCCCAGTAAGAGCCCAAGTGGGTTCCACCAAATCTCCTGGTCTTCCAAGTCCCCTGAGTCCCGCAGGTCCCGCGAGTACACCCCGTCCCTGGGTCACCTTGTCTCAACCAACCTCAATATATATTATAATAACTAATGCAAAATTCATCACGGAAAATGGGCAGAGAAAAATAATAGAGCCCAAGAAATAAGAAATGATATAATACTAAAATCAAAAGTGTTATTGATCTGTAAAATGAATAAAATGAATACTCATCCGTTCACCCCAATCAGTAAAGGGAATCTCACACATGACAGCAACACAAATCTAAATTAGAGGGCGAAAGCCGGAAAAAAACAGATTCACTGAAGGAAAGATGGAACAACCTGACCCATCATGCGTTATGACAATAATAATGCAACCGGGTGAGCGCAGAGTCAACACCACAGGGTATACTATAATGCGGCGATGGAAAGTGGTGAATCATGTAGATGCCTCCACAAAAATGCGGGTGATAATTCTCTAATTGCTAGGATATGTTGAGTGCTACGGTTTCAAACAATGAATCTGCCTGTATAGTATGCATCTTTCAATGGCTCCACTGCGAGGAACACCTACGATTCTTTGCAAAAATACAATCGCTTAGGCGAGGAATCATCCAAATAATGTCATTAATGCAGATTTCTTATCAATGGCCCCATTCTCTTCAGTCCACTTGCACCAGGTAGGTAGAGTCGCGGTGCAGATTTTTTTATCGCCTCCTCTCCAACCACTCAGATTGGATTTGGGCCTCATTTCCACCAAAGTCTGAACGTGAGTCATCGCACGCTCCTCCGTAGGACACGCCCAAACACTTAGAGCGCCAGTTGTTCTTGGATCCATGACAGGTAGAAGGAGACATTGATGTAGATGCCGGGCTGGTAAGGCTCAGCGCACCCGTATCCGTGAGACACGATACCGGCCAGTACCCACCGCCCCCACTCGTCCTGCACCATTAGGGGGCCACCGCTGTCACCCTGGGGGGTGATGAGCGTGAGAGAGAGACAGCAGTTATGAGGCCATCCACAGCTGTCAGACTGGGGGGTGATGAGCGAGAGAGAGAGACAGCAGTTATGAGGCCACCCACCGCTGTCAGACTGGGGGGTGAGGAGCGTGAGAGAGAGACAGCAGTTATGAGGCCACCCACCGCTGTCAGACTGAGGGGTGAGGAGCGTGAGAGAGAGACAGTAGTTATGAGGCCACCCACCGCTGTCAGACTGGAAGGTGATGAGCGTGAGAGAGAGAGACAGCAGTTAGGAGGCCACCCACTGCTGTCAGACTGGAGGACAAGACGATAGTGACAGAAACAAAACCGTACAAATCCTGACGGCGATGCCCTAAATGAAAATTAAAAGGGCTGATTGAGCAGTTAATGGATGATTTTAGGGCGTCGAACGCATTATTGGATGTCAGTTATGCAAGTCTTCAGTTACGGGTAAAAAGCCGCTATAACTACGGAAATCAAACACTTCGGGGAACGAATCAACAGAATCAGATAGAACACCATCCGCCAATCGGTTCATCCCAACAACATACACCGGTCGGGAACCGAGAGGATCGAGACGGGTAGCGGCGTAAGGATTCGGGAGAGCCTTCTAACAAAAATTACACATTAAATATTTCTTTCTTAAATTACTTCAAATCTCTTTTGGATTATATTCTGCCACCGAGTGGTAGAGACTAGTAGAACTAATAAGGAACCAGCTTTGGGAATATATATTGAAATATATTATAACCAAACTCAAGAATATTAAACCGGCCCAGGTTAGGTAGACATTAAGCGTGAAAAAATAAAATATATCATGGGAAAATAACTATGTTTAACATAAAATGGTCAATTCAATACAAACAAACAAATACGAGGGAGATGGCCAGGATGAGCTTAGATAAAATTTATGGATTTCTTCAGCTAAATAAATGGGATAAATGAGGTAGACTAGCTTGATGTGAAGGAAGCACAGATGATGAAAAATAGTTATGTGGGAAGAATTGAGACGGGCAGTAGGATTATTATGCTTTTAAACTACAAAACATACCCCACCCTACACCACATAAGATGACTTAGGAGACGCCCCTTCAGCACAAAAGTTTGTAGGATTGAACGCGTTCAGAGCTGAAGCCGTCCCACCCGAAAAAGTTTACACTCAACAATATCAGGCACTAATGTGTGCATATACGACGGAAAATGGTTGCGATTGGAAGACAATTGCAAATTGAGGAATTGAATTTAGGACCGCAAGCATTTTGCCCGGAAAGTCGATGGGACCGAATCGCTCTCTGTTATCCAACCAGATGAAGGAGAGACAAGCCGCAAGCACTGTTCGTAAAGGGATGAGTTGTTCTAAAACATTCGTTTTCTCAAGAATAATGGAAGAGACAAGGAACTTTTTTTTTAACTGTGCCTATTGGTGCAGATGGTCACTGAGGAGGCGCCACGCTTTTTGTAATGGAGATGGTCAATTCAAATTCGTGCAGCTCTGCAGAGAATACAGAGGCCTCTAGGGGAAGGGTGGCCGAACGGAGGTCCCTTCGCCTACGGCGGCAGCTCCCACTCCGTCCGATGTTTTGGAGCTGTCAGTGTACATATTTCGGTGCTCAGAGTACTGTTCATCAAGTAGTCGTGAGAATTCTCGGCGGTACGTATTGGTTGGGGTTGTTGCTTCAGGGTACGTTTGCAAATCTAGGTTGACCAGTGGTGGGCTGATCATCCACGTTGGTGGGTTGATTTGAAGAATTCGATAGGACAATGAAGGCTTGATTGCTTCGCGACTTATGTTCAGTGAGGTCAGTAAATTGTCCACCCGTAGAGAAAAGGGTAGGCATATGTTCTTCTTAGCCGCAAAAGGCGTTTATCAAAAATGTTGGTGACGTCACCGAGTGCTGATCTATTGGTGTAGCTCCTTGTCTTGAAATAGTACTCTAGTGCGAGTTTGTCTCTCCGAAACGGAAAAGGAAGTTCGTTAGCAAGCACGTTCAGTGATTCGATGGATGTGGAACGGAACGCACCGGTTGTGATACGCAGGGCGTTCTTTACGATGATGTAGAGAGGTTGATGGGTGATTTTAGCTGCTGAACCGTAAACAATTGCTCCATAGTCAATGCGCGAGCGTAATATTGTTCAGAATAACGTCACGACGGTGTCCATATTGGCTTCGAATTTCAAGAATGTTACAGAGAGGATAAGTCCGGTTGCCTTTTTACAACGATTCTCCACGGCTGTAATATGAGGTCGCCATGTGAGTTTAGGGTCCCACACAAGACCGAGGAATTTTATTGATTCCTTGTATACTCGCGGAGTGTTGTTCAGCGTTTAGGCTGGTTTAAGGTGTAAGCCGGGCACAGGAGTAAAGTCCCTGCTCTTCGTTTTGGAGGGTGAGAATCGGAATCCGTTTAAAGAGACCCAGTTCCCGACTAGGTTCAGACATTTCTGGAGTTCCTGTTGGATTGTTAAGGGGCCAGGGTGCCTGTAGCTTATTTGTGAGTCGTCCACGTAAAGTGATGAAAGCAATCTTCCGGCGCGCGGGAGAATGTCTGCTATCTGGTCGATTTTGAGTTTAAAAAGAGTGACACTAAGGAAGCTTCCTTGGGTGACGCCCATTTCTTGCGTATAGGATGGTGACAGGGTGTCGCCGACCTTAATCCTGAAGGTGCGGTTTAGCAAGAATTGGTAGATGTAACGTGGTAAATGTCCTCTCAGCCCTTTGCGGTGGAGATCCTTCATGATGCCATATTCCCAGGTAGTATCGTATGCTTTTTCCACGTCGAAAAATATGAAAACCACGTGTTCTCCTTGGACAAATGCCTGTTTAATGTCATATTCCAGTCTTACAAGGAGGTCTGTCGTAGAGTGGCGTTTGCGGCCGTCGCACTGGATGCTGTTCAGGCCTGCATGCATATCAAGGTAGTCGACAAGGCGCGTGTTTATCATTCTTTCCATGGTCTTGCAGAGGACGCTGGCAAGAGCGATGGAGCGATAGTTATGTGGCTCGCCGTGGAATTTCCCGGGTTTGGGTATAGGGATAATTACAGATTCCCGCTATTGATCGGGAAAAAACGAGTTTGAATACAGAGTGTTGAACACTTTTAATAAGAGCTCATGGGTGCCATCTGGGAGACACCCGGTCAGGCCCAGGTGAAGTTTGCCGTGTATGGTCTAAGGCGCACTGTAGTTCGTGGAGGGAGAAAGTTTTGTTGTAGACCTCTTCGTTTCCAGAAGTAAAGTCAAGATGTTCACTTTTTCGCGAGTCCTTTTCCCGTTGGAAGGCAGCCGTGTAGTTTGTTGATATCGAAATCTGGTTAAAAGTCTGAGCTCGTTTATTAGCGATTTCCGCGTGGGAAGAATAAGTTCTGCCTCCGTCTGAAAGAATGTTAATAGGTCGCTCGGGTTTCCCTGGATATGTCGGATTTTGTCCCGCACCAGGGAGAGGAGAGTGTTTCGATTAATAGTGTCGACTAATTGAGCCCAGCTTTCACGATTCTTCTCCACTCAGTGTTTTCGGTATACGGTTGATGCCCTTTTCCACGCTACCCGGTTCCTGGAGTGCAAAAAGCAAGAGATTGGCCATTCACGCTTATCTCTTGCTTCTTGCACCTGTCGGCACCACCATAGTTTCGGAAAGAAGGTTGAAGGGGCAAATTGGAGAATGCTTGCCTCGGCTGCAGCTTGAAACTTTTCGTATAGTTGGGCGACGAGGTCTTGTTCCGAAATGTTTTCGGAGAAGCTATTCATATCGCTCCACGCGATGTGTGCCGAGTATTCCACCCAGCTGGCTGTTCGGTAGTTGAATTTAAGTTCTTGTGGGGCAGGGTTTCTTGGTTGGTTGATAAGGAGCGATATGATGACTGGGTTATGGTCGCTGTCGTGTGTTGAAGGCAAAACTCCCCAAACGAGTTGGGGTGCCAGAATGGGGAGCATATGGATAAATCGATGGCAGTTTCACTTCCGGGGGTGATTCCGGTGAGTTGTACGTCGTTGATAAAGACCAGGTTGCGAGTGTATATGGTGTTAGCCATTATCACTCCCTTGGTGTCTATTCTCACGCATCCCCATGTTTCATGGTAGCTGTTGAAGTCTCCAAAGAGGAGTATTGGCGAGAGCAGTTGGTTCAGCAATTCGGTCATTAGCGCTTCCGAGAGGTCATGGCTTCGCGATGAGTAGATGGATACCACTGTTATTAGCCTGGAGTTGGAGTTCTGTCCTCAAGGGAAGGGGAAGGTGAGGTGAGCTTTGTTGGATCATAAGTACCACTCCACCGTGAGCAGTCACGTTGGTGTGGCCTTCGCAGCGGTGTATGATATATTGGGTGATTCTGAAGGTGACGGTCTCTCGGAGCTTAATCTCTTGGAGGCCTATCACCAAAGGCTTGTTGGTGGCTGTAACTCGTCTTTCTTGTTTCAGAGTCCCTGGCAGTTCCACTGGAGTATTTTGATGTTCATTTTGAAGGCTGTTCGCCCTCAGACCTTGATGATCTAGAGTGGTCACGTGATTTACTGGAGCTTTTGTGGTGCTCGCGTTTTCGAGTTTGCCTGTGAGTTCCGGGTCGGGTGTGTTCACGGGAGTGTCCGCATTCGGTGGAAAGCGGTCTGCTGTGATTGCTGCTGTCACGGCTGCGAGTGCTCTTGTGGGGAGACGAGGGTGTGTGCTCTTTGTGTTTGCTTTGAGAGTGATTGCGCTCTTCTTCTGTGGTAGCTATTTTAATCTGCGCAAGTGGTTGTGTGAAGTGCAAGGTATTTGAGCCAGGTAAGATGAGTGGTTGTGCAGAAGTCTCGCGTATGAGTTTTTTGAGATAAGTGTCGTCGGGGAGACCATGATCGTTCTCGCTGGTAGCGTGTTCGTGAGTCTGGTTTGTTAACGGGGGAACGTATCCCTCGCAGCGGTTTTCCACGAATGGAGCCGCATTTGACACAGGTGCCGTTATTCGAGAGTTGTTACTGATCATTTTGCTAAGTAGCGCCTGGGTATCGGAGGCTTCTTCATCTATTTGTCTTTTCGTTTATTTAGTAGTGAGCCTTGTTGCGTGGTCAACTGCGGGGGATGCATCCATCTTCTCGTCCTCCTGGGCACCGCATAAATCATTTCTTGGACTGTGCGTCTCTGGTGCAGGGGCGGTCGCTGGGCTGAGTGAGGTAGCACTGCAGCCAGATAGGAGTGTTGGAGTCTTGTTACGATGTTGTCCTAATGATGTGTAGATTTCGTCGGGGGGGTTTGGTTGGATTGTCGATTTGACTGTTTTGGCATAATTGAGACGGTTCGGGTTTTCGTCTTTCCAGATTTGGATGGCTTGTTTCCGTGCAACTCAGCGTTCGTTTTGTGTGATTGTTATTTCTTTTTGGTCCATGTATACTGGGCAGTCGCGGTCGCCCGCCTCATGGTAGCATGAGCAGTGGTAGCATTTAGGGTAGCGGGCTGTGCAGTCTTTTCTGACGTGCTCGCCAACGTACTTCTTACAACGTTGGAGTGTATGTGGCTGGCCGTATGCAATGACGTGGCCGTACTCAAGGCATTTTTTGCACATTAGGGGCCATGTTGCACCTGGGTAGGTTTTGGTTCTTCCTTGTTTACCCGGGATTACTATGAATTCTGGTGCGTCGTGTCCTGTGAAGGTTATTTGCTATGCAGTAGAACTTGCGTTACGTGATTTTATCCATGTTGCTTGACGGACTTCGGTAACTCCGTTATCTTCAGCTAGACCTTCAGCGAAAGTACTGAGGTCGGTCGTAGACGTGTAACGGGAGGTGTATATGATTCGTTTGGTATCGTTGAAGGACGGAAGTATTTCAACTATAACTTCGAGTTTGTTTATGTGGGTAATCTTTTGTATAGCGTTACTTTGTTCACGTTCTACGACGTAGGCCAGATATTTCATTTCCTGTCGTTGAATTTCTTTCGGTTTTCCTCCTAGTTGTTCGATGAGTGACTTCATCATTGCAAATGGATTAGTTGAAAAGTCAACTATGCTTGCACCACTTTCGTTGAACGTTATGAGGAAGTGGGTGGAAAATGGTGCCAGTCTTTTTTCCCGGGTAGGAGGGTCATTCTGGGGAGAGCGCATCGAGACTACAACCTCTCGTCGCCCGACCCCGTTATATATCTGGTATTGGAGGATCGCTCTCTCCGTCTCCTCCTATGTGCAATCTCGATGTTCGGTGACGTGTCAGTCTACTTTGCAGTAAAAACAGTTCTGTACTTTAGACTGGCACGACTGGGGATCCTCCCGTTTGCCATGGTCGTCCTGGGAGCAGTATAAGCATCTTTGCTTACCATTACAGCTTCCTCTCGTGTGTCCGTATTTCTGGCATTTATAACATCGCATCGGACGTCTCTCAAATAGTGTAACCTTGATTTTGGTGGAGGCGATTGGGAATCTCTAGATATTTAGGTAGAGTAGGGCAGTTGAATTTTAGTATTAGGACTGTGGTAATCTCTCTCTTTGGTGTGATCTTTGGTGCGCTTTTTGCTTCGACGACGCAGTCTTCGTATTGAACGAGTCCAGCGATGTACTCCTCGATCCCTCCTCCGGGATATCTTCAACGCAGATCAAACCTGATCATGTAGAGAAAGTCGGGTGTGGCACTATTTTGCATGGCTTTTCACAGAGTCTAGTTTTGGAGAAAATCGTATCACTTTGAAGTTTTGTGTCTACTCTGATGGCAAAGCCTTCGTCGCCCCTGGTGGCGACGCTCAGGACTGGGCGGCCAGTGAAAGAGGCCAGCTCTTTTCGCAGGGTGTATGGACAAATATCCGGTCTGTCGTTAGCGTCAAACGTGATCTTCAGGTGTTCGTGAAAAGTATGACTATGTTGAACAAGTTGTGTGCATTGAATTGCGTGTATTGCTTCCTCCATGCAGCCTTCAGAGCTCGGTTGGGGCTTTTGTAGAGTCAAGAGTTGTCGAAGTTGTTGTCGGACGTAGAGGTACTTGCGTAATTTGCGGGTTCTTTAGTTTGTTGGTTCTTTACTAGTTCGAGGATATGGAAAAAAAATGGCTTTGACATGACCCTCGAGCTTCGCTGGACGGTCGTCAATTGTGCTAGGCCGGTCGCTTGGCTAAGTATATTCCTGATTTCCTGGACGTTCCTGGTTAACTCGTCGTAGCGGTTGTCTCTCCTGTCGTCTTCGGCTGTGGTAGCGCTGGTCATCTTAGAGAGGCTGATGTTCTTAGCCGTTGGAATCTTGGTCTTCGTCACTCTGGAGGGGGTGCTGGTCCCTCCCGGGTGGGGCTTCCTCCTTCCCCCCATTGGACCCCTGGTTCATGCCAGGGGCCAGGGGGCTGACTCTTAAAAGCCTCGGGACCGGCTTTGACTCTTCTAACGTTAACGTTAATTGAACCCTTTGCAAGCGAAACAAACGTGCAGTTTAAGGCGCCAGTACAAACTCGGGACCAGCCTGTGATATCTAAGGAGTCCTCAGTTAATAATCAGTATGTGAACAAACGCGAATTCCAAAACGTACAGAAGAAGCCTCATATTTTAATAAACATGTGAAATAAGATTTGGTAATACGTCTTCTGGTTGGCTAACGCTAAGCTAAGAGGCCCATATTACACGGAATACCCTTAACAAGGGGACTCAAGGGAACGACCGGAGCCATCACAAGGCGACCCATCCGTCATCTACCCTGCTTTCGTCCATCTCGCCTTCATTTATGCCCCTTCAATATTGTTTCCACAGATCTCAAAAACTTCATTCCGCCAACTTCAAACTATACAGAATTGCGCCCTCTGACTTGCTACCGGCTCCCTCCAAATGGACTTGATCGACTACCTCAACAACAAAACAGCCATACTCCCTATTTGATCACATCTCTCGCTTCTCTGCTCTCAGCGTCCAACTAGTGCCCTCCGCCCCCACCATCCATCCATTTCTGTCATCACAAGCTCATTCGGCCTCAGTTACAGAAAACCCACCCGTAATCACATTTTTTTATCCACAGTCCCAACCTCCCTTCGTGAATGAGGAGGTTTACCCTCAGTATAGGAGCAGATCTATAATCAAATTGTGTAATGGATGCCGCAGTAATTAATGTCATAGAAAATATGGTCTAAACACACTCTTATGACAACACCCATGCACACCGGTCCACCCATCTGAAATTCTTCTCTCTCGTCACTTTCGCTGCGCTCTGTCTCAGCTTCGTTCCGACCACTGTAATCTTCTCAGATTCTACCTGTACCGCGTTGGCAGGCATCAGGACCCACTATGTATAGACTGTCACTCCTCTGATCACACCACGACCAATCTCTTCTCCTGCATCACGCGCCCTACTACTTTCGCCCTCCTGGACCTGTGGGAGAGACCCTGTGAGTTGGCCGCTTTTTGACGTCAATACCGGCTCTTGGCCGGCCGCACCCTGAGCAGCCGCCGGAGCCTCCTTCAGCAGAACCGGCCTCAGACTGACACGCACTAGAGTCTGCATCTGCGTTCAAAGCTGTTCAAACTCAAAGTGTTTTCACCAGTCTCAATAGTCAAAAGGCGCAAGTAACAATAGCAACAACGCTAAGCAGTTCGGTCCCGCAAAACTTTTGATCTTGATGGCTCTCAATGCAGACGATTCAGGTTTGGTCGTAAACGCTTTCTGTTCTTACAACATTCAGGTGGGATGATCGGTCTGGTTACTGTCACCGGTTACTCATCCTTCACCACTAACCAGTTACTCTTCTGACAGCCACCCTCTCGTGGAAATACTACCTTCTATAGACAGCCTCACCCCCTTCGTATCCCTCTCCAGTAACTTACTCCGCATGCGTCCTTGCTTCCTTTCTCATGGCCGGCGCACATGAACTCTGGTCGCAGCACGGGTTTGAAGCCCACCCTTTGGAACCACTCGAGGCACGTCTCGCGGCTTTGAATGGGTATTTCTGCTTGGCGCAGGGTTGAGGAAAAATCATCCGCATCTGGGAATCAGAGATCCCTACTTAAATAATTGGTACCGAATTCACAAACTGACAGGTTTAGCATTGGCCAGGACTTATATAAATAAAATATTTCAACAAACGGACTTACAAACTAGTTTGGAATTCTCGACACTGAGCCGTTATTTGCAGACCCAACCCACTATAATCTCTTTAGCATTTTAAAAGTTAAATATGCTCATAAACGATTGTTTTCAGAAACGGCTGCTTTGCTCCATAGTCTTCATAATACGATAACGTTTACATACCTTCATGAATTTTTCCCCAGCCAAGAATTGTTCCTTGATGGCCCAGAAATTCGCTGAAACGATTCGGAAGACATATCGGAAGGATGTAGTTCGTATAAGTCACCGGATACTCCAATTCGATGATCGCTATGTCATTAGCAAAAGCTGTCCAACTCGACCTGTCGTGTCTTCGGATCGAACGTACGCCCATGATCTTGGTTAAATAGAATTCATCGGCGTTTATCCCCCGGGAGAGACCGCCAAGTATGATGTTCAAAGTAACTGTAGTGCTGAAAAATGTCGACAAGGTTTGGTGAATCACACAAATGCAATTGCAGCCAAGAGACTTTACATATCTGCTCATAACACTGATTTAAAAAAATAAAGGTTATCTTATGAATTTATAATTCAACTCAAACACCTAGTTTGCGCCAGACTCATGCAATTCATAAAGCATTGCATGTTAAGACCACTACATACTAGGCCGACTTAATATGGAGGAGTCACGTGTGAGCCTCTCCTTCCACTTACTAGCCCCGCCCACTCGCTGGGCCTGTGTACTGGCTGACTAGCGAGCTGCCGCTCAAAATTGTGGATCCCTCGAATCCTGCTAGCTGCTGTTTTATTCATTAAATTTGAGGATTTTATTGCAGTGTTTGGGCTCGGATTAATTATATTAATAATTATATAAAATTTGTGCTTTCCCGTGTGGGGTCGCTTGTTTGCAAGTTGAAGAAATTCCACGTCTGTATTCCCTTTGTACTTATTTTGCGCCATTTACCGGCAACCATTCGACTGTACATGAAATAATATCAATAATGGATTGAAAACTTTAATAAATGTGCCTGCTTATTAATAAAAAAATAGCATTTGATTCATGACGATTAATTCGAGAAGCCATTCGTGCATGAGGGCAACAGGAGGAGTCTCCCTCTGTCCAGTGTAAGGGCAACAGGAGGAGTCTCCCAATTTCCAGTGTAAGGGCAACAGGAGGAGTCTCCCACTGTCCAGTGTAAGGGCAACAGGAGGAGTCTCCCACTGTCCAGTGTAAGGGCAACAGGAGGAGTCTCCCAATGTCCAGTGTAAGGGCAACAGGGGGAGTCTCCCAATGTCCAGTGTAAGGGCAACAGGAGGAGTCTCCCAATGTCCAGTGTAAGGGCAACAGGAGGAGTCTCCCAATGTCCAGTGTAAGGGCAACAGGAGGAGTCTCCCACTGTCCAGTGATACACAACAATGTTCAGAAGGCTCTAAACTCCACGGAAATGCAGGACCATCATTTGTACTAGAGATAATTTCTTGTGGCCTTTCCCACCCACGAGGAAGCTTTCATTGAGTCTGGCGAGCTCCCTTTATCGAGTAGCAGCTCCCTCCATCGAGTAGCATGTCTGCGGTGGCGGCGTCTAGGGCCTCGGCCCAGCGAAAGTCCCTCAACCCTCCCCAATTCAATCGTCTCCGGAGAAAGTTGAGCATCGACGAGGGCGTTGTTGACGAGGACGTTGTTGACAAGGACGCAGTTTTGTGTGTTATTCGGACCTCTGGCCTACCAAAACTTTCAAGACAGCGGTACTACAATATAAACAGTGCCATTTTTTACAGGAAAAGTGATAAATCAGCATTATTTATATGCTTGAAAACATCGTGTTCAATCATGGCTCGACCAGTTCTCCTCGTCCCACATGAGGTCGACCAATCGAGCGTCTTGTTGGTGCGAGCACAGAGGGACAGGAGCGCACTGTGATGCGGTGCACAGAAGGACAGGAGCGCACTGTGGTGCGGTGCACAGAGGGACAGGAGCGCACTGAGATGCGGTGCACAGAGGGACAGGAGCGCACTGTGGTGCGGTGCCCAGAGGGACATGAGCGCACTCTGGGGCGGTGAACAGAGGGACATGAGCGCACTGTGGGGCGGTGCACAGAGGGACATGAGCACACTGTGGGGCGGTGCACAGAGGGACATGAGCGCACTGTGGGGCGGTGCACAGAGGGACATGAGCGCACTGTGGGGCGGTGCACAGAGGGACATGAGCGCACTGTGGTGCGGGGCACAGAGGGACGTGAGCGCACTGCAAGTAACAATGCGCTCGTGTCCACGGTCCGCTCCTTTGTGCAAATAAACCGGTTCATGGTTGGTAAATGCAAATTTAAATAAAATAAATATTTGATTTTTGGGCTGCAAAGCTTATGAAAACAATCTGAATTATTTCTTAGAAGTGGTCAAATTCCTTACAAATGTGAAGAAATAAAAATACTTTTTGGGCAGACAGTACAAGCGGTAACAAAGAGCTGAACAGTAATATCTCAAATCTGGAGCTAAAACTTTTTTTTCGCTTACAAATTATTTGTCTTAATACCATCCAATTTCAAATATATCATATCTATATATCACTTTGTTCTGCCTAAAATGCACCACGGTAAAAGTATAATAGGCTTCATAAAACAGGCCATTTAGCAACCATGCGGTAGCCTGCTCACATCGTCGCACGAGGCGGCCGCTATTTGACACTACGATGCAAGAATAATTGTGTTAAAGTTTAAAGGATTGCCCACAGCGGCACGCAGCCCACCAAAGTTGGTGAGGCTTATCCAGGCCAAGACATCGCAAAACGAGCAAATAACGCTTAGTCTGAAGAGGGGCCTCACAACCAACGAAAGTTACCACAGCCACTCGTAGGGGCAGTGCGCCGTCTTCACAGTGCAGTCACTACCCTACATTGCCCCCCCCCACTCACTCGTAGGGGCAGTGCGCCGTCTTCACAGTGCAGTCACTACCCTACATTGCCCCCCCCCACTCCCTCGTAGAGGCAGTGCGCAGTCTTCACAGTGCAGTCACTACCCTACATTGCCCCGCCCCACTCACTCGCAGGGGCAGTGCGTCGTCTTCACAGTGCAGTCACTACCCTACATTGCCCCCCCCCACTCACTCGTAGGGGCAGTGCGCCGTCTTCTCAGTGCAGTCACTACCCCACATTGCCCCACCACTCACTCGTAGGTACAGTGTGCGGCCGTCACCACGTGTCGGTCGGTCACCAAAGCTCCTCCACAAATGTTGGTGTAACCGCCAGAAGAATCTTTGCGGGCCACGTTGACCATCCACGGCCACTGGCCAGGCCTGGCGACGGTGCCGTTGACGATGCGACGCGACCGTCTCAGCACGCGGACAACGCCGCACGCTGGGGGCAGGAAGGATGAGCGAATACAATTTATGGTTTAAGTGTAACATGAACGATTGAATGAATTTAGTCATTGTGGCCCTCGAAGGAAGACGTGGTCAACACATTTCTCATTTGAAGGCATAATGAACGTCTTTCTGTTTACATGACAGCAAATACAAATGAATTAGTCCAAACACAATAACATACACATTATATTATATAAATTCAATCAAATAATATTTCAGGAATGGTAACATGAAGGAATAGTTAGTACCGAAAATAACACTAAAAACGGATAAACGAGACGGTTCCTTTCTAATACAGCTAGAAAAACTAAACCCAAAGTTATTGGCCTTCAAGGAACTTAAAGGTGCTCTAGAGTTTGAAAATTTCACCACTTCGTTTTGCTAGGTTAATGCTAGTGTTAAACAATCTGTTATTAATTTTTGGAAAACGCTTTGTAGCAGAAAATGATTGAAAAATATTGTAATAAACATCACTTTCTTGACCCGTCGCACCAAGAAGAAATTTCCACGCAGCCGCGTTCAAGGTTGCCAGCTGAATGCGACCGTTGATCCAAGTAATTCAACGATTGCGCGAATTGGAAAAATTTATGTATTGTTAGGAAGCTTAACTATTGTTCACCAACAATCACCTGTTCTATGGAAATAGACCAGCTCTGAGAGCTGGAGCTGTGTGGTAGTAGTCCTGAAACGCGTTCACATAAGGAGAATGGTAATACAATCTTCTTCTTCAGAACGTTAGTAATTCATGTGCAGTTTTTCGGATGATAATTACTAGCACGCACCAGAAAATGTACTGAAGTATTTTTGACGCTTTAAATGGCTGCCACGTTATTAACTGGACCCTATTCCACTGATATAATTTGCAAACAGAATTCCGATAGAGCAAAATCTAGGGCACCTTTAAGTAAAGTGCTTTGTTGGTTGTGATTGGTCCGCCGATTGTAAGTGAGCATTTTCTGCAAATTCGTACTGATCTGAAGAACACATCGGTTTGGACACAACTGTGAACGATGGGCTGTGTAATATTGTGTTAATCTTTCCAACGATATCCTACTGGCATCTTGACCAGACACTCGAAACCGCTCCAGGTTCATGCAGCTGACAACTGAAGTTGTAGCAGTGCTTTGAATGGCCGCTCCAGGTTCATGCAGCTGACAACTGAAGTTGTAGCAGTGCTGTGAATAGCGCTCCAGGTTCATGCAGCTGACAACTGAAGTTGTAGCAGTGCTTTGAATGGCCGCTCCAGGTTCATGCAGCTGACAACTGAAGTTGTAGCAGTGCTTTGAATGGCCGCTCCAGGGTCATGCAGCTGACAACTGTAGTTGTAGCAGTGCTTTGAATGGCCGCTCCAGGTTCATGCAGCTGACAACTGAAGTTGTAACAGTGCTTTGAATGGCCGCTCCAGGTTCATGCAGCTGACAACTGAAGTTGTAGCAGTGCTGTGAATAGCGCTCCAGGTTCATGCAGCTGACAACTGAAGTTGTAGCAGTGCTGTGAATAGCGCTCCAGGTTCATGCAGCTGACAACTGAAGTTGTAGCAGTGCTTTGAATGGACTGAATCCGGTCAACTTGAGTGTCCGGCCACCCTAGATCATTACCGCCCTTTGCCCCTAGACGCATTGATCTTGTACATTCTAAAAAATATCATATTTTACAACAATCATTTCCCAAAAGACGTGAAAATGAGGTGCAAATGATAATCTAACCATGTCGTTAACATTTGTAAAAAGAAATTTCTTGCACCCGAGGAGAGAACATGTTACAGCAATTTGGGAGACTAGTAACTGTTGAAGTTGCAGCAATTCGTTGTAATCGTTTGTCACGGAGAATCATGTACATTTTGTAGTTACAAAAAGAACTTAATATGTTTCCAGAGCTCCTTATGAGACACCCCACCCTCCTGTACCTGTCGCTGAGTGCAGGCCGCTGCTGCCCGCTGCGTCAGGCTGAGCCGTCCTAACCACAGGGCTCTGTTAGGAAGACAAGGAGGGTGGCAGACAGGTGAAAAGCTGCTCAAGGTATTCAGATCGTTAAGAGATTTGTTCTGTTTTACAAGATTTGGAGCCGAACAGTGGCAGATATTAACCATAAGGTATTCGCCCGGACAGAAGCAATACAAAGAATGTTTGGAGGGAACGCTAACAAAATTCAGTTCATTTGAATATTGTAAAATATAAGAAAATTTCACGGGTCTTAGTTTGTTATATTTTCGTTTACTAATATCATGTCGTAGTATAAATAATCCTCGAATATAGCATTCAGAAGTGCATACCAATATTTACTATTGAATCCTCATTGAAAGAATAGTAATATGCTGTCCATTTATGATGTGTATGATCACACAATTATAGCGGTCCATTGAAGTAGATATGAAGGAGTACATTAACAATTCCAAAAGCAACATTTTCTGGCGAAATGAACGCTACCGATAGCATGGATTATGAATTAATATGCTGAATACAATATTGAAATGAGCAATTGGAAAGCCATGAGCCTAAGCTGAACGCTTCGAGTTCACAAATAAAGATAATATGGGCAGGTTACCAATTATGCTCTTGTGTCTGATCACGGCCCAGTTGTCACGAATCAAGAGTCTGATACTTTGAAAAAATGGAATGCAAGATCATTGCCTCTTCTTCAAACCCATGCAAAGTGCCTAAATATTTACAACTTTTCAACACAATAAGAAAAGATTGGGAATACTTTGTGAATACTCTGAACTTGATGTCGTTTGTCCGGTGAACAGACCAAAATCCTAACCAATCATCAGAAGAGAGACCACGGGATCAGGACCGGTCCAGGCGTCCTGCCTCGGGTGTCTTTGGCCTCAACGCAGGCCTGCATCATTACCAATGGTGCTAGTAGAGCAAAGTTTTAGCATTGTACATTTTTATCTAATGCAATTGATTTATAACCATCCGTTGAAGGGTTCATATAATTTATAATTACGTTAACATACTGTAAAAGGTAACAGTACCAACGGAGTTTAATCTGCATCGAATTATTAAAGGAGAAATTTGTGTTGATGCCGCACCAGTCTAATCCTAATAACTAATTGTTCGGGAGGGGTGCCCCAAGAATCGCAGCACCTTAGTGTTGACGCGACCAAGTGTCATCCAACAGCTCATTTCACCCATTTTTTCCAGAGCTAGTCTTAGCTCAACTGTGAATGACAGGAGGACCTGTACTTCCTCTGGGTTAGACAAATTGATTTGTATTGTACTCAACGACATAATGGAACAGACCTACCTGAGTGTCTGTCTGCATGCCACTGAGCCAACGTTGGGGCAATACAGGTCGGTCACATATATTGGCAGGCCACTCACTGACTCTAGATACACGATTGATGAATTCACACGCTTGTCATTGAGTTTAATTATTATATCTAATGATTTGATCAACTGTAAATCAGACTGATACGAAACAGCTCGTGTGGGTTTAAGTGCACCGCAACAAATAAACTTGTATTTTGAAGGCATATCAGGTAAAAATTATTATACGTTATCCTGGCCCAGATAGTTGGTGCTGTCTGTCATTCAGAACATAACCCGATTTTCGTCTCATAAAAATCTACTTTCCTGATTGTAGGTACAGACTATTCAAACATATCAACGACGTATCATGCGCTTGCCTTCAACACTTGTCATAACAAGATCCAACATACCAGCTTTCCTTCGGGCGTCATTACTCTCGTTCAGAAGCGAACCCCATTCCTTTGTGCCTTTAGGTCAAAGCTAATTAAATATTTCGTCACTTACCTTCCCATGAGGTTTTCGACACCATGAACAAAGCAACTGGTTTACCTGAAGACGAGATGATAGTCGGGAAACGTTCTCTTTGGATGCGCGAAGACAGTATATGTTTTTTTGCACAGGGTTATTAGGTCTTTAAATCATTCAGTAATACGCCGCACTTGCTTTGTGTAATCTCTTACCTTCAAAAACTTTGAGAACTTATCTCTGATGGATACAAAATAGCACGACACTCGCTCTATAAAAGAGAGGGTTGGCGCTTGCTGGTTCAACTTCTGTTTATTTACTTCATTCTTCATATAGTTATTGACCTTCCATGAAGTGGCAGCAGCAGCAGCAGCAGCAGCAGCAGCAGCAGCAGCAGCAGCAGCAGCAGCAGCAGCAGCAGCAGCAGCAGCATCAGCCTTCATGTTGAACCAGGAGATCTTCGCCAGGTGCCGCGCAGTGGGCGGCCTGCCGTCGCGTATCTGCAGGTGGCGTGCTCCAACGTCGAAGTGGCGGGCGGCTCGGGAAGAGGACACAGGGAAGTGAACAGCGAGGGTGGGCGCTGTGTGTAATTTTGTGGGGTGTGGACCGTTTGGGATAGGAGGGAGAGTAGCGGTGATGACGAGATTAGAGGAAGCATTAGAAGTAGCAGGGAGAACCATGTGAGGGACAATAATGAGGCTGCCGTTGAAAGGGAGAGTCAAAATGGCGTTTAGAGCAAGGTGAAGGCTAGGATTAGAGTATGGGGTGGGAAGCAGCTTGGCGTTATGGACAAGATGACGAGGAGTATCGCTGGAAGAAGTGACGTTGACGACGGGGAGAAGAGACTCTTTGTTGAAGCAGGTGACACGGCTGACACTCTCATCTGAAGTTTAAAACGTGCTTGTAAAAAAGACAGCCGATACTTGGGATCAGACACTACATCGCAGTGAGATTTATTACGATTTAAAAATGCACTCGTTTCGCTGAGGAAAACTATTTCCTATAAATTCCAAGCTAGTGTTACGTTTGAAGCTGTAGATTTGTTTGTTATAAACTGTATACTAAACGATTGGGAGGGTCAAAAAAATATATACATAAATACATATACATACACACATATATATATATATTTA
>SDVV010001788.1:0-24611 GCA_016164225.1 Gammarus roeselii
ATCTTACCTAAATTAATAGTTTGTATTTATACAACTAAACCGCGTACCTGTAAATATTGTGTTGCGTTGCTGTCGGAGCTGTTATTGCCCGTGTGGCCGCTGATCTTGTTCTAATCTCGAAGATGCTACCTCTACGCACTAGGGTGCGTACGTATCAAACGTAATGTTCTAAAGGATTGGAAGCGGAGGTCCGTTTCGAGAAAGCGTTTTTTTCTTTTGCGCACTAGCGTGCGTCTGACACTGCTAAAATTTTCACATTTTTTCTAACGTTGAAAGCGTTGTTTCGTTTATTTCTCGCGCACTTAGGCGTGCGAGCCTACTGGAATCAATAATCATCGAGCCCTACGGGGGAGCCTATTATGACTCACGTTGAGGCTCTGGTGGAAATGAGGCTCAAATCAAATCCAACTTTAAGAGAATACAAGATGTAGATTTGATCTCTGACTGTAGATCTCACCCACCGTTGTGTCACTGGCTGCAATGACTGCCAGCCCAACACATCGCCAGCGTTTTAAAACTTCATCTGGCCCCTATTATGATTCTGTACAAATTATTAGATCACAATACAAACTAGTTGGATGCAATGCCGTCTAGGACAGTTGTTTATCATAGTGAAATGCTGTAACAGATGCTAGGACGAATCCCTCAGTGAGGTGGCAATCAGCGTGACGCACGTCACGCTCATGTATTTTGCTCGTAAGCGCTACAGGGTCTGGCCAGGGCACGCCACACACCATCAGGTAGGATTTAGTTCTGAGATCAGTGTCGGGTGCGAAGTCAAACAGCATTCACTGTTATCTCCTTGCGGTATCATCATTGCCGAGCTCTCCCAACCCTCCCCCCCAAGGTCATCTGGTTTCTCAGCAAGATGCCATGGGTAGGAAAGCGCATCCCGGTCGCTTCAAAAACTATCAATGCATCATAATTCTCCTCTCACGCCTATCCATTGCACGTTCTCTCTCTACATTCAGACTGATCTCTCCTCCTCAGAACCTGCTCCCTCACTAGTGCCTGCTCCCTCCCTAGAGCTGCTCCATTCACACCTATCCATTGCATGTTCTCTCTCTACCTCCAGACTGATCTCTCCTCCTTTGAGCCTGCTGCAAGTCATCCATTCACTCAAACTCGGACTTCTAAGCCTGCGTCGACTCACCTTTGTTTTCATCACTCTTTCCACTAATCTCCTATCCTCCGTCCTTGCCATGTGTCTTGACAATCTCATTACTCGGACGCTACTTTGTCCTCCAACTTCCCAACCGTCCACATAAATATTTTTAATAAATCATGTTAATTTTTTACAAGTAGCTAACTGGCAATACTGGGAGACATGATTATTCTGCATTGACGGTCATTGTATGTTCAACTCGATATGGACTTCGTTTACAATGTATGTGTCAACTTGGCCTGTAAATGAATTCTTACTAAGGAGTAATGTCCAATATTTCTGATAATCTTGAATTTTTAATCAACTTTACTGTAAGAATATTTAAGTCATCCCAGAATATATCATTGTTTAGGATCTCTCCCTTGCTTGTGTAGAGTAGACACGTCAGATTAATTTTGTAATATGAATCCTTGTTAGCTGGTAGTTTCTAGAAACAAATAAAAAAAATTCATCTCTGTTGACAGAGGAAGTAAATTACGTTGCTTAGCAATATTAAATTTAACATACCCTCGTTAAGCTGGCTACTGTATCTAAATTATTATGTAATAGCAGATTTGCTCACAGAATCGGTGACTATTATATTATATGTAATATTGTAAAGTCATGAGGCACTGTAAATTAAAGATTTGCACTGGTATGTTCTACTTTGTCCTACAAGGAAACTTCCTCCTCCTATGTCAGAGAGTATCTTCGCAACATAGAGCTGGTTGATAAGGGAATACGACGGGCAGTACATTTTCTCAACGACTTCTATAGAGATAACCAAACGGCTTTTATATTCACGGCTGATCACGGCATGACCAGCTGGGGTGAGTGGCTTCAGAAGTGGAAATATACTTGTATGAGGATAAACATTTCTTCCATCACCATGAACGGCTCATGTTCTCATTGGTGACCAATAAATGTAATCGTAAATTATTGAAGATAGGCTACCAGTTAATTAACTCACCCAAAATGAGGAAAAGTTGAACCAATTAAAGCTAGATCAAGTCTTCACATTACATCATTGCAATTTACTATGCAAGGTGTGACGACCCTTTTTAGTCACATGTGCGTGGAAAAGTAAAATCATTTTCTTGCATCAACTCAAATCGGATTGTTCTGTCTATTTGCTTGAAAAGTGGCCCACAATTAGCTATGCCTCCAGTTGCAGCACAATGCATAGCCTCCTCAAACTCCTGTGGCACCTCAGTCAAATCCGATTGTCATCATTGCCTTGTCTAAATACGGTCACTTCACTACTCATTCCATCGTTCATAACTTTTTTCTCTTTTTTTTGTTACCTCAGGTTCTCACGGGGCGGGGGAGGCGAGCGAGACGGAGACCCCCATCGTGGCTTGGGGACGGGGCGTCTCGCCTCCTCAGGACCCCTCCTCTTTCCAGGCAGGTGTTGTCTTCATTGTGGGTCACCTCCTCCTACTCTGACGAATGGTGATAGTCACACGTAGCCACTTTATTTGTCAGTCTAGAATGGAGACAGACTCTCACTTGCCCTGTAATGAATGCAGTTCAATTGGCAAGCAGCACAAAATAATCGGCTACATCTGTTTGGTTATGCTTCAGAAAAAATGCACCACGCAAAGGTCCCTTTTTCGAAATAATATTGTATAGTAAATCTGTCAATAACACCACCTGCTACTGCTAGTGCGGTTGACAGTCTATCGTCTCCTCTTGAGTGGTTAGCCTAGACTCTACTGTGGCTGAAATTGTTTAATCTCGCTATCTTTGTGTGAGGAAGCCAGCATTACGTGGATGAACGACTTATGGCCCCGAGACCAACCAGAGCAGTCTCAACGCCTGTGTTTGTTATCTGCCCAGACTGTACCATCTCCCATGTTATATGTGTGCGATTATTTGGTGAGCAGCCTGTATGCGTTAATCTTGCCTATCGTAAACGGTTATGTGTATGAAAAATGTTTTGTGTCCTCAACGCAGTCTGTCGACGACTTTACTGTGGTTCTAGGTAACAGAGCCTCTCTTCTCTATCTCTTGTGGTTGAGCCCCCAGGATAGAGTAGAGCAGGAGGGATGAAACTACTGAACGAGTTTTGTGGGTGTGCATGTTTTCTACACCCGTCGAATCTTCGATGGCAGAAGCATGTCTACTTACGGCTAAATGGATGGAGTTTCTCTATCATGCCCTATGAAGAGTTGTAATTTAACAATTACATGTCCACATTATGTAATAATTTCCAACTTGAAACTCGACTCTTCTCTGCTTGATACACTTTGCACTATAGTTTCTTAGGTCAACTTTCAATGTTCTCAACAATAAACCTGTTCGGCGTAGGCAGTTGTTTCTGGTTTTAAACCACATATGAGGTCTGCATAAGGGGACACGACTTAGATATGTTGTGTAATGTTGGTGAACAAGAGAAGTATAACTCAAAACGCTTTCGGTTTGTTATTGACTGTCTTCTGCCCTAAGCCCTGATCACTCGACTCTGATCTTGTTCTCTACAGCTAAGGCTGTTCTTATTCCCTGAAGTTTTGTTCATCACCGCCAAGATGCATTGAACTAGAGGGAAAAATTACAAATGCAGACAATAGAGGCCGAATCCCCCCGGAAGGGGGAAGGGGTCGATGGTAAGGCGCGCCTCACACTCCTCTTATATACACCCATACAATTTCCCCCATTTGCGGTTAAGGGTCCAGCCGGAAGACCCCGTAACGCACACTGAATCATGAGGGCGGTCCAAGGTCTGTGTCAGCAGCAAGGCCCAACAGTGCGACTGGTTTACCCCTAACGAGTCATGGTGTCTGGGCCCCCCTAATCTATGACCATATCGTTTCTCAACGAGATGTCAAGGGCAAGAAAGCACGTCAGAGCAGCGTCAAAAAACATTCATTCTCACCCATTCTTCTCACTTAATCTCTCCTTCCTAACGCCAGCTTCACATCATCCATCCACCCGAACTTCGGTCTACCTCTAGTCCTACGTCCACTCCCCTCCGCCTTCATCACCCTTTTCCCCCATCTCCATCCATCCTTACTATGTGTCCGATTCCTCTCAGAACGCGCGAATCTACTCTCCTCCTAACTTCTTCACCATCGCCGTTCTAATTCGAACAACTTCGTTATTGATCCTGTCTCTCAGCGTATGCTTTTTATTTCACTTGGGCCAAAGAAAATCTTCCTGAGTTGATGATATATCACGTATATTTTGTATCCCATTTGTGATCTTAGCGAGCTTAATTTTTGTATGATAATCAGAAATATGCAGGCAAATGTTGCCTCACGGCACCATAAGCCATTTAGCGTCACAGATGCTTGAGCCCACCTGTTAACTTTATACATTTTGATCGCTGCAAATGGTCATGTCGCTGTCTTTTTTTGTTCTTTGCCACTAAATTTCCTATAGCTCCTTTTAATCTTGTTCTTGACTGCTACGGCGCCTGTTGTTCCCTCCAATCATGTTCCTCATCGCTAATGCTGCAATCGCCTCCTCAGGCCTCGCGCATGGTGTTTGACGCCCGCGTGTCAGACTGGGGCCTGTCGCACGTGCGTCGCCACGACATGCACCAGGCCGACATCACACCCCTAATGGCCGCCCTCCTCAACACGCCCGTGCCCGTCAATAACGTGGTAGGGCCTCCGGGGGGTTACTGTGTCGTGGTAATTTGTATTCAATTCACCTCAAAATTAGGGAAAGCATTGGAAAAGAATTATAGATTCTGCAACTTGCCCAGCATGGGAGTCACGGATAGTGTTGTAGCTACCTTTCTTGAGTGAAAGGATTCAGTAACTTGCCCAGCACGGGAGTCTTGGATACCTAGTGTTGTGGCTAACCTTTCTTGAGTGAATGGTTTCGGTAACGTGCCCAGCACGGGAGTCAAGATAGTGTTGTAGCTAACCTTTCTTGAAAGGAAAGATTGAAAGTGTGACCAATCGCTCGGGGGTATTTTTTTTTACCATTTGCTAACAAAAGTCTTGATATTTTGCTAGAAAAGTGGGGTCATTTGCTTGCAAAGTCTGACCACCTTATTGCAAATCGGACCGTTCACTTAGAAATTTTGTCTCTTCGCTAAGAAAAATGTTTGATCATACACTTGAAAAGTATGGTCATTTTTCTTTGTATGTCAGATCATTTTCCTTTGTATGTCTGATCATTTACTTCGTATTTCAGATCATTTGCTGAGAATATGATAAATGGTTTTATCAGAAAATGTGTACCTTGCAGGAATGCACCTGGGAAGATATTAGTCGAGCTATTAGTTCAGCAGGTTCACAGCTACTAGTTCATTGTTGGCTGTGGCAATGTTGTGATACCAACTGGGCAGCATTTTGATGTTTACTGTGCCGTATATATGGCTTCTGTTTATTCGTCACGTAATGTGCAATGGATTAGATCACCTTTATACCAGTCAATATAGCATAGGCCTTATCGTTCTGTGTTCGTCCATCATTGATAAGTGATGGTCACAAAGCTCCCTCTATTGAGAAGAAGTTGGATAATTTTATTGATGGTAACGACGCTCCTGTGTTCGATCATGTAGTGACAGCAATGTTTTCAACTAACACGATCTATTTTTAGGGTACACTACCTGTGGAGTACTTGTCAGGGTCTGCCCAGTACCGCGCAGAGGCTTTGTTTGCCAACGCCCGCCAGCTGCTTGCTCAGTACCGAGCCAGACGCCAGGCGAGGCAGTCTGTTGCTCTGCCTCTTCTCTACTCTCCGTACAAACCACTAACACTCGACACTGAAATCAGCTACCTCACAAAGATTCGCAACGCGCTCAACAAGAAGAGATATGAGGAAGTGGTGAGTATAGTTGCGTTTGAGATGACGTCACTCGACCTGCACCACATTTCGGTACGAGTAAACACTTGAAAAAAAAACCGTGCGTCAGCTGTCCGTGCGGGTACAAATTCTTACACCATCGGGAAGATGGTGTATCTTGGACACACTTATTCCGGTGGCTGGAGTTTGAACTTGTCTCTATTACTCTGTTCATGTGTCGACAACTGACAACCTTTCAAGGGTACTTATGATTCATCAGTGTAGTTCCTTCACTTTTGTTTCTCACGCTTCTCTCTAACCCCCTTCTCCGTTAGATCACCACCTGCCACACTCTCCTTCACCTGAGTGAGGCCGGCATAAATTACTACCACAACTATGACCGGCCCGGCCTCACACTCTCCATCACCCTTGCCTTCATCGGCTGGATGGCCCTCATTGTCTGCCAGATACTGCAGGTGCGACAAACTCCACTCCCTATTCTCCATTATGAAGTGGAAAATGTTGATGTATTTAGGTAGAGCATTGAAGTCAAAATGACCAATGGTTACAATTGGATCTCCCAACGATTAGTCGATCTCAACACAATCCTTTTTATTTATAGTATAACTCTCTACAGACTTAGTTTTTGTTGCAGTATGACACCGGGGTGCTGCGTGTGGCCAGTAACAGCATCGAGGGCCGCCGCGCTGCCAAGAAAAGTTCTTTTTGGTGCGGGGTTGTAGCCTGCTGGGGAGTGGCCACGCTGCTGCTCAACGTCGGTAAGTGATCGGCGGTATGACATCTTTGATATCAAGATATAGGCAGCCTCTCAGTGGGTTAGGGTCAGCGTCTCGCCTCCTTTCACTTTCTGGAAAAGTTGTTAGCCTCTCAGTGCCCTCCCCAAAAGTTACTATTTCACGGGTCGCACGGGATCACGATCCAACCGGAGGGGGGGGGGGGGGGGTAAACACCCTTTTGTCCTCTCAGACCCTTCTTTCTATTCAATGTGGTAATGCTTTCACCTTGTTAACTCCTTTCTATCCACTGTGGTTATGCTTTCACCGTTTTCACTCCTTTACCTCGTTTGTTTTGTTGCTAATCAATTGATGTATTTCTTTGCTATTCCGTAAGAGCCATATGGTTAGCATTTGTTTCTGCTTTTTATTCGAATTAATCTTGATGAGGAAACATTACAGAGACGATTTTGAGATAATCTTGATAACATTCGGTGAAAGTAGTTTCCGACCGTTTTTTATATTTTTATGTCTGCCAACACAGTTGTACGGGAGAGTGCTGATCAAAAGGATTGAAGACTGTACGGACTGCGCAATTGGAGAGGAACAGTGTGGCTTTAGGAGTAGTAGAGGGTGTACCGATCAGATATTTGCAGTGAGACAGGTCTGTGAGAAGTACCTTGCCCAAGGAAAGGATGTGTTCTGGGCCTTCATGGATCTGGAGAAGGCATACGACAGGATTGACAAGAAAGCGCTTTAGAGGGTGTTGCGTTTGTACGGAGTGGGCGGACATCTGTTGAAAGCGGTGCAGAGTTTCTATGCTGACAGCCGAGCATGTATCAGAGTAGGGAGCGAGGTGAGTGATTGGTTCACAGTGAAAGTGGGACTGAGACAAGGCTTCGTGATGTCTCCCTGGCTGTTCAACCTCTATATGGATGGAGTGGTCAGGGAGGTGAACGCGAATGTGCTAGGTCGTGGCTTGGAACTGTTTGAAGCGAATGGGCGGAGTTGGCAGTTGAGCCAGTTGCTATTTGCTGATGATACGGCCCTGGTTGCGGATTCGGAGGAGAAGCTATATAGGCTAGTGTCTGAGTTTGGTAGAGTGTGTGAGAGGAGGAAGCTTCGAGTGAACGTCGGCATGAGGAAAGTAATGAGATGCTCGAGGAATGTCGATGCGAGCAGAATTAGTGTCATCCTAGATGGAGAGCTCATGGAGGAAGTTCAGTGTTTTAAGTATCTGGGCTTTCATGTGGAGATAACTGAACTAGTGGAAACTGAAGTGAAGGCGCAAGTGAAGGAGGGATGTAAAGTGTTGGGTGCACTAAGGAGTGTTATGAGCTGTAGGACGTTGGGGATGGAAGCAAAGAGAGGGCTGTATGAGAGTGTTGTTGTCCCAACTGTGCTCTACGGAGCTGAGGCTTGTAGAGTGAGAGCAGAGGAGAGAAGAAGGTTGAAAGTTTTCGAGATGAAATGTTGAAGGAGCATGGCTGGAGTAACGCTGAGAGACCGGATCACCAACGACGTGGTTTGAAACAGAACAGTGATGGTGAAGAAGTTGGAGGACAGAGTGGATTCGCGTGTTCTGAGATGGTTCGGGCACATAGAGAGAATGGATGAAGGGAGATAGGTGAAAAGGGTAATGAATGCTGAGGCGAGTGGTCGCAGGCCTTGAGGTAGACCGAAGTTTGGGTGGATGGACGGTGTGAAGCAGGTGTTGGGAAGGAGAGACATGAATGTGGAGGTGGCGAGAGAGCGTGCAATGAACAGGCGTGAGTGGAGAATGGTTGTGACTGGTTGATTTTGACGCTGCCCTGATGTGCTTTGCTTCCCGCCCTGGGCACCCCGCTGTCGAGATGGTCGTGAGAGAGAGGGGCCCGGTCATTATGACGCGGCGGGGGTAAAGCAGTGAAAACTGTCGTGCCCTGCTGCTGACGACGGATCCTCGGACTGCACTCGTGACCCAGAGTGTATGTTGGGGGGGGGTACCGGCCGGCCCCTTAGCACAAAAGGGCTAAGTTGTGTGAGTGTGAGCGTATGAGGGTGTGAGGTGCGCCTTGTCGTCGGCCACCCCCTCTTTCTGGGGGATGCGGCCTAGTGTCTTTATCTGTGACTGACATCCAAAGTGCCTTGGACCGCAAGCAACACACTTTTGTGTTTTCTTTGACCTTCAGGAAGCATGCGATACAACCTGGCGTTATGGCATCCTCAAAAAGATCCATCAGATGGGAGTCCGGGATCACTTGGCATTTTTCATTCGGAACTTCCTCCGGCGGAGAGTCATCCGTGCCAATATCGGCAATGACATTTCAAACATTCATACCCAAGATGAAGGGGCACCCCAGAGTAGCGTCCTTTCTTGTACTCTATTCGCGATTGCTACTAATGGGATCACGGGGTGGTCCCAAACTCCGTGAATGGTTCTCTATAAGTTGAAGACTTTATGATGTACGCATCTGTGGCACCTGTGTCAAAACTCCAACTACTGAGTGCAATTGCTCAGGAGGCTGCTTGGACAGAATCTCGAGGCTTACAATCGTGCACTTCATATCCATCTGTCATTCACAAACACGGAACCAGACCTCAGACTATGGAAAAATGATCCCTTTCCTTCCTATCGTCCGCTTTCCAGGACTAATCTAACCTGGAAGTACCACGTGGAGCAGCTCAATAAGTTAGATTGTGAGTAGAACACATCTGTGACCTAAGCATACCGTGAGTTGGGGCAATCTCGGAGACAAACAATGACTTGTCGATGACTTGATGCAGCGCTGGCTGCTGGTTTGGCCTTCGGCGCCAGAAGGACATTGAATCCTGTGCACTAGAAAGCCTTGGCACTCTGATCTAATCTAATCACAGCCATCTATCATTCTTTGGATTGCATCGCACTTCACCTGGCGTGCAGACAGTTCAACCTGGACTAGGGAGCGTTGTCTATGGCTCTGCGAAACCAATTTTTTACAAAACATTGGAACCTTCCTCCATCCCGGAGGACCACCGTTTCTGTGCTCACTATGAGTAGAACACTTTTATGACCTCTCCCTATAAACAGTAGCAACCTAAGCATAACGTGAGTCGAAGCGATCCCGGAGACGGACGATGATGTTAGGTACCAGAAGGACACTGACTCCAGTGCACTAGAAAGCCTTGGCAGTCTAATCTAATCTTCTTGTTTCCCCATGTGTCGGCGACTTTGAAATGTCATTTTTGTTATCTCGATTCTCTCGATGAAAAGTTATTTCTCTGTAATGCGTAAGAGCCATATGGTTTTGTATTGCGCTTCTGCTTATTATTCAAATGAATCCTGATGAGAAAACATTACAGAGACGTTTTTACGAGAGAATCTTGATAACATCCGTTGAACGTAGTTTTCGACCGATTTAGATCTTTGTGTCCTTTAACCTTACTCGGGAATCTCGAAACTTAAGTTCCTCGACTGTCCTCGAGTTTGTAGGAAAAATAAACTTTTGGCGGCGCGTGGCGTCTTGCGCCTGTCTGTCTGAAGGTCTTCCAGCTACCGAGTCGCGCTCAGCCGTCTGCCGGCTGAACCCCCAACCTCCTCCTTACCTATATAAGACAGGGTTGGGCTACCCCATCATTCATGAGGGCTAGCGAAGTTACTTTCCGTAAGGAGACGTTGATGCGTAGTTAAGATAGCAGGGAGAGGAGGAGGCCCCATATGGCTCTTACTCATTACAGTGAAAAAGCTTTTTATCGAGATAACAAAAGTTATATTCTCTTCCATTCTTAAGAGCTATATGGTTTGCATAGAAAATACCATCATGTAGCGCAAGCTGACCGATGCTAGAAGAGCACAGAGGTTGGATGGACCGGTTGCATCTTGAACTAGGTGTTCCCAAAGAAGCGCTTGCCGTGTAAGGGAATGATAACACATTTGTATAAATGGTGATAATTACTTTACTCATTGGCGAGTACAAGAATTGTCGACAACAGCGAAAAGCTAGGTTCTCGTGGCAAACTAATATGCGGGCCCTGAACTTAAGGACCCAAATTATACTTGCTCAACGCGGCCAAAAACAATATACGAGCCGTGAACATGAGCAACCAAAGAGTAGTTACGTAATCAATACATATTGCCCTCCAGAGAGGGTGGGTAAACCGTCAGGTAGGTAATAAATTCTAAAAATATTAGTACCAACAATGTGTTCAATAGCTAGCTTCTATGGTAACAGAGTTTTACTGCAAGTAGGATAAAGGAAATACATATTTCGTAATCCGTAACGTGAAAGCTTTGCGTGGAGTGTCGCCGCGCGCGAAGGCAAGATAACGAATTTCGTACTTGATGCTTTGTAGAGGAGGTGCTGGCATCAGCAGATGCGGTGTCCGAAACGTATGAGGCGAGAAAGATTATCTACCTGGTTCCCAAGGAGACGCAAGGTTGGTTAGGCTTCTCTACTGTGAAGAAGTATTTGTGCACGAATCCGTGGGGCGACCTCCAAAACGCCTTGGATATGATGTCTTGAAGCGGGACTCCACGCGTCCAAGCGAGAGACGAGGCATACTTGCGGACATCGTGAGTCTTAGCGAAGGCATGCGGTGTGGCCTCAATGATAAGCTAGCAGATGGAGTGCCCCACCGATGACGCCCTGAGAGGCTTGCCGTCAATTGAATGGATGAATAGAAACTCATTGGGCGATGGACATCGTGCTATGTAGGCTTTGAGTGCGGTCATGGGGCACAAGCTGTGTGCCCGGCTATACGGCCGCAGTGAGGCGATAGAGATGAGCGGTGGTGTGTGGGCGAGGGTCTGTTTTTTTGTACAGGAACTTGTCAGCGGTCAGGATGAGTGGGCATGGAGGGTTCGGGGAGAAATGCAGTCCCGTGCGCGACATGGCTGCAATTTTGGAGACTCTGTTGCCTGCTGCGAGCACGACGAGAAACAGTCTTCTGAAAGAGTGCCAAAACTGACGTAGTCTGAGTATTCAAGCGAAGAGAGGCGAGCATGTCGAGCACCGGCTCAAGCTTCCACTGCGGCACGAAACGTCGTTCTTGCGGATTCTCGTGAAACTGGGCCCTAGCCAGTTCGTGATAGATCACCCCGCGGGTCGTCATGTCAAAGCCATGTAGTGCATTCCTGTAGACCAGAACCGTGCGAGGGTCGAACCACTTCTGCTTGCCGGCGTAGTGCAGGAACGTCAAGAGGGTGGACTAGTTGAGGGACTGCGCCTGCGTTGTGCGTAGCTACGTTTGGAAACAAGTCTAGACGCTTTGGTATTGGCGTTGTGTGGACTGCCTGTGCGTGTTAACCAGGATGTCCGCCAGCGAGCTATTGAATTTGATCGTGAGCACCGCCTATAAAAATTGAATGCGAGATAACGCGAGAAGGGTCGTGATGCTAGAGGGTTCTTCCTGCCTTCGATGCGCTGGGACACATCGAGGGTGAGCAAGAGTTCGTTGAAAGACGCGACGTCCGTGGGCCACCACATTCCGTTGGGGTGGTCGGGGACCACGAGGACGCCACTGTAGCGGTACGTCTCGAGTTTGCGGAGTACTTGGGGGATCGGGTTGTATGGAGGGAAGAGGTATATTTCCTTCCACTGATTCCAGTCCCATTGGAGCGAATCCACTAAATCCGCTCGCGGGTGAGGAAACGGAGCTGCAAATAGTGAGGCTTGTGATTCCCCGGATGCGCGAAGAGGTCGATGCGCATGGTCCCGCGCAGGGTAGAGAAACGGGAGAAGCACTGAGGCGTCAGCGTATTCCGTTTCCACCGGTAGGAGTCGTGAGGGCGGATCGGCCCAAGCGTTCTGCGAACCGGGAAGGTAGGTCGCGAGGGGAGAGAGGTGGTGGCGCTGGAGGATCTATAGGAGCTGTGCTCCAAACTTCTGCAGCGCCGGGGCCTTGCTGGAGCCAAAGTGGTTCACCATGGCCACTGTCGTGCGGTTGTTGGACATCACGTGGACTGTGTTGTGGTTCCAATGAGCTCGTGTGCTCAGCGCGTGTATGATGGCCAGCGATTCCTTCGCCATAATATGGAGATTGCGTTCCCAGGGAGACCAGCGGCCGTAAGACTGCTGGTCGCTGCAGCATACGGCACCCCACGCATCGTCCGATGCATCCGTCCACAGGAGGTGCTCCGAGAGAGGCATTACGACCGGGACGGGGGTATGGGAAAAGTCCCGTCTCGGCACTGCTGAGCTGCCTGGCGGTAGGGATTGTTGAGACGGCAGGGCTTGCGGGAGAGGTGGAGGGAGCGTGCTGCGATCACCACCTCGTTGAGGAAATGGCGAGCATGACGTAAGTAATGTGTGAGGAAATTTATTATACCGAGGAAACTCTGATGCTGTCGGAGTGAGAGGGTTCCGCGGGAAAGTGTTTCCGTAGCCATGTCCCTGCAGCGGCCGATGTGTCGTAAGGCTGGGGCGATGGACCTGGCCGCGCGTTGAATGTTACCCTGAAGAAGTCGATCTGCTGGGTGGGTTTTAGAATAGATTTCTCCATGTGGACGCGGAAACCTAGTTTGAGGAGAAGGTCGCAGGCCGTCTGAGTGTTGCGCCGGCAGTGAAGTGCTGTCGGTGCCCAGAGTAACCAGTCGTCGATGTAGAAGGCCACATCTATCCCTTGCTAGTGGAGTAAATGAAGGGGCAGCTTCGCGACCGTTGTACAGATTTTTGATCCCAGATTGAGACCGAATGGGAGGGCCAAAAATAAAAACAGTTGCCCTCGCAGTTTGAAAGCCAGGAACCTTTGGAACCTGAGATGAATTGTGATGTGCGGATAGGCGTTCTTGATATCCAACTTGGGGAACCAGAGAGGGGGGTTCAGCACTGCCCGTATACGCTGCTGGTGGGACATGCGGAACGTGGATACCGGGATGTATTTGTCGAGGTCGGTGTGGTCCATCACCCGGCGATCTCCTTCCGAGAACTTGGGGACCGCAAAAATGCTAGATACAAAAGCCGGCTGTATGGGAACCGCCTTGACTATGCCTTTGCGGAGAAATTCTGATACGAGGGGTTCTATATCGTCCTCGAGTTGTCGGTGAGAGACTGTGTGATCGAGTGAGAGGGGTCATGGCGTCCATTTCCAGGAGAGGCCTGTGACGATAATGCGTTTGACCAAGGGAGTGGCCTTGGTCCAGTGTGCGAGGCGGTTCCTTATGAGCACCGGAGACCACCCGCCTCCCATAGGGCTGCCTAGCGTCCTGCTGGAACGTGAGGCGTGCCCTGGGCGGTGCGGATCGGCCACGAAAGGAGCTTTGTGCTATTCCGCCTCGGCTATAGTTAGGATGCTGTGCGACAGCTTCTCAGTGATGTGGGGATCTCCGTGGAGCAGGGGCAACGAAACCTGATGTGGCGGGGCCCAGAAAGGAGAGAACCTCTGTCCTGCTACGGAAAGTGTCCAGCGCTAGGCTAGCCTATAAGATCGCCCCGTCGGTGAGTTGTTGAGGAACTAATACCGACCCTGCTAGAAGGGCGGTCCGGGCGGATTCCGGAGCAAACCTGTCCAGCGTCTGAAATCAAATCTGGTATCTCCACTGAGCTGCGTCGAAGAGAGATCCCGACAATAGTTTGTGAACAAAGCCTGTAGTGAGCTCTGACAGACAACGCAGTGACTGAGAGGTAACTGGCGTGCCATCGGTGAGGACGGGAGTCCGGATGCGCTCATGGATATCCGTCAGGGATGCGCCGAGGATGTAGCCGCGCAGGTTTTGTGCCACCTGCATGCGGAGTTGGAAGTCCTGGCTACGTGCTTCTATGGCTATGTGATGGACCGGGAAAGCGATCTTATTCTTTGTGGTGTCTAAGGGAGCCTTTGAGGAGATGATTGGAGTAGTGTGCTGTGATAGCAAAGTGCGTGTTTGACCAAGCGTCGAGGTCCTTCGGTGCCGACCCGTTGGGCAGGGTGGTATTGATTTGCTCGAGGAGTTTGGGTAGTGCATTTGGGATACGTTCCAGAACGAACAAACCGTTCTCTCTGATGGTCACCCCCCCATGGGAATGTTGCTCGACGGCAAAGACCCTCTGAGAAGCTGGAGAGGGAGCTTCATCGAACGTGCTGGCGGCCGAAAAGGGGTGGACCTGCGAACGAGTAGCTGAACAGCGGTGCTGGTTAAGTCAGTCCACCGGGGAGAAGATAAAGGTAGGGCCTCTCGCATGAACCTTGATTGTTAGGGAGCTCTGTGGTGTAGACCACATAGTCGCAGTTCACCAATCCCTCTGTGTGCGTCGCGCTGAGGGGAGGTACATACCACCTTTCCTCCGGGGAAGGGAGAGGCGAGGGGCGGTGTTTCGTCATCGGGGAGCTCCGCCGGAGTACCGTCCGGAAGCGGGTGGGAGGTTGTGATGATACCGGAAGGGGCCGGTGCCGTGAACGCTGTCTGTCCGTGTCCGGTAAAAGTGTGCGCGGGGAGTCGGGATGGAGGAAGCGGAGGGAGGGGCGGTATGGTGCGAAGGGCGGCGGTGTTCTTCCCCGAGATGCGCCTCCTCCTCCTCCTATGGAGGTTCAAAGCCTGCCCCTCCGTCCTCCTCTTCCTCCCCCTGATCGTGATAAGGTCCCTCCTCGTACTCCCCGTTACCTTCCCATCCGATATCCCGTCCTTCCAGATCGTAGAACCTGGCCTCCAGATCTATGGCAAGGGACTGGAGACGAGCGTCAAATCGGTCTTCGAGAGAGCCGAACGCCAAAAGCACCTTGTCGAGCTTCGTAGCCATGGCCGAGCTAGGGGGTGCGGTGGCCTGGGCGTCGTCGTTAAAGGGCGGGGCTTGATGGCTATGGAGCGGTATATATCGAGGGGTGAGTGGAGTCGCGGGCAACACTCCCTTACGTGCCTCCTGAGTCGACTAAGGTATGTTGTTCCTCGTGATCGAAGACTCCGAGATGTGAAGCGGGGAGGTGTAGAGGAGGCCCGTGTCCCAGGGGTGTACTCCCGCTGCGAGTGAGATCCCTCTTGGTTGGGTGGCAGCATGTCCAGTGTGCTGTCTTCCCGTATGAGGAAGTGTGTGCCGTGATCGCCAAGGGTGTTGCGTCCTTTGTCGCGCATCTGTGACCCAGAAACCCAGGGTGGGGCAGGCGCGTCGGAGGTAGGGATTGAGAGGCGGGGCCTTCGTGTGAGTAGGGCTATCCTTGTCTGAGCCCCTCGACGACTGGGGGGAGAGACGACTTGGGCCGCATGTTGCCGTGCTGTCCTCCATTTTCTTCTGTTTGTTCCTAGTCTCCTAGTAGCGAGGTGGATTGCGTTGCGTGCCCGGAAGTGTAAGGTGGCGGGCGTCAGGGTGCAAAAAGGACCTTGTGTCCGATGTGACGTTGCCAGTGTATCTCCGTCTCATGGACAGATTTCTGTTTAGGAAAACCTCGTAAGTAGGCCGCACTGCTTGGGCCGCTTTCATGGTCGATATGCAGATGGCGCACCCTGCTGGCCTATACACGTGTTCCACGAAGCAGCTGGAGTGTCTCAGGCAGGTGGTATGGAGGTCGTTTCTTGGGCAGAGGACAGGCACATCGGGAGCAGGTGGACTTGCTGTCTGGTGGCTAGTTGGCCCGACGCGGGGAGCGTTTCCAGCATGTTCTGAAATCAGGGAGAGAGAAGTATAAGTCGGAGGTAAAGACTTATATGAGAGTATGTGTATTACACAATATTTTGCAGAAAGAGTGTTTGAACCGACCAAAATTTATGTTGACAAATTTAGTGTGTCAACCATTTCTGACTCAAAAATTTTGTCTCAACAAATTTCTGGATCGACAAATTTCTAACTCGACAATTTTCTGTCTCAACAAATTTCTGTCTCAACAAATTTCTATCTTGACAAATTTTTGTTTAGACAAATTTCTGTCTTGACAAATTTCTGTCTTGACAAATTTCTGTCTTGACAAATTTCTGTCTTGACAAATTTCTGTCTTGACAAATTTCTGTCTTGACGCATTTCTGTCATGACAAATTTCTGTTTAGACAAATTTCTGTTTAGACAAATTTCTGTTAAGACAAATTTCTGCTTTGACAAATTTCTGCTTTGACAAATTTCTGCTTCAATAAATTTCTGTCTCGACAAATTTGGTGTGTCGACAGATTTCTGTCTCAACAAATTTCTGTCTCAACAAATTTCTGCCTCGACAAGTTTCAGTCTTGACAAATTTCTGTCTTGACAAATTTTGGTGTCGACAAATTATAAATTATGTGTAGACAGATTTCTGTTTAGACATTTCTGTAATTACTCAACAAATTGTCTTGTCGTGGGACGCAGCTCACTGAGAGCAAATTCAGTACAGTAGGGCAATAATTGCCGACCCCATCTGTGGCTCTAGGGGCAGTGGGTCACTAATCCACTGCCTAGATTGGCCGCCCCGCAACGAATCTTACCTTTCGAAAAGGTGCGATGATCTGTCAGGATCGAGTGAGGCGGGAGTGCTCTGCGTCCGAAGCAAGAGCAACGAATGAATGATGGGGTAGCCCAACCCTCGCTCATATAGGAAAAGAAGGGGTTGGGGGTTCAGCCGCCGCCAAGCGGCCAAAAGTTCATTTTTCCTAAAAACTCGAGGACAGTCGAAGAACTTGAAAGTTTCGAGACTCCCGAGTAAGGTGAAAAGACTTGAAGGTCTAAATCAAAAAACTACGTTCAACAGATATTATCAAGATTCTCTCTTAAAATCGTCTTTGTAATGTTTTCTCTTCAGAATTCATTCGAATACAAAGCAGAAGCGCAATGCAAAACCATATGGCTCTCACAAGTGGAAGAGGAAGGCAGTTTTACACCGAGCACCCAGTCGGTTGTCATGGTGCTGTAATCGCTTACACACTAGTTTAGTGGTGTTCTGTGTTGGGTGTTTGAGCACTGAATTCTCAAGTATTAAAGGCTTGCGTCTGCAAGTTGTGCTATGCCACGGACTCTGACATTGATATTGAGATCTAGGTCTTGTATTTATTGAAAGTACATCTTAGCTTTGTAGCCTATACGCTCATCGAGATAAAGATCATCGCCCTCACCCAGAATCGAACCTGGGACAGTCTGGAGTCACCAGACCGTCCCGTGTTCGATTTTCGGTGAGGGCGATGGTCTTTAAGTCCTGTAATGTAAACTAGAGAGAAACCTACATTTTACTTCCTCACAAAGGCTAATGGATGTGCATACTGCAGTCTTTTGCTCACTTCGGTGCTATTCTCCTAACGTGGTGGTGCTAACCTGTTATCCGGCAGTGCAGGGTAGTCCGGTCCAGCACTTGTTGTACCACTTGCTGCCTGTGGCGGTGTGGGGCGTGCTGGTGTGGAGATGGCTGGGCGTGGTGAGGGTGGCGTGGCTGCTGCTTCACCACTACAATATGATCTGGGAGACGGCTATCCGCATACTCGCCATATTCATTGGCGTGCAGATACTGGTGAGTTTGGAGCGGGTGAGGTATTACAAGGAGGGTGGGGGGGATCGGAAGTGTACATTCAAGGCGATGTTCGAAGAGATTGAAGCAGGGAAGAGAAGGCCTCTGTATGTAGCTAATGTATATTGATGGAGAGCCTCTGTAACCAAAATTGTGCTAATCATTTATGAATTTAGTCAAAAAAACATTCTTTTGCGTTTCGTTTTCAAATTTTGGATGGTCAACTATGATATATATTTTTTTGCCAATATTATTTGAATTAAAACAACTTTGATTTCCTCGTCAATGGTTAAGTAAACGTTGTTTCCAGCCATTGTTAATGCCTCAGTCATCACCTCGTAACCACCGTTCGTTCCTTTGTCGCCGTGATTGTTTCAGGTATTCAGCTTCCACGCGCGCATGATGCTGTGTGCGGGGCTTGTGTGCGTGGGGGCGTGGCCGTTGGTGCTGTACTCTCCCAGTACGGGGGGCGGGGGCACTTCCCTCACTCTTTGCTGGCTAGGGGCTTGCCTCCTGCTGTCCTCCTTTGCCATTCTACCCCCCGTCGTTGGCATGGCGCCGTCCTACTCGATGGTGTGAGTGTGCAGCAAAACAAAATGGTCTCAAGCTCAAGGCATTTATTGATTGGACTCGTTTCTACCTAAATCCAGTGAGCTATTCTGTCCTCCATATAACAAGTCATTGTTTACTGCTTCAAACTTGAAATAGAAAAATAATCATTTAACTATGACTAAATTGACCGGGTCATCCGTATTCCGTGCATCATCGCATTCGTAGTACCTTACTCCATCTATACACATACATATACTAGGCCGGATCCCCCAGAATGGATGGTGGCGGACGGCAAGGCACACCTCACACTTTTGTAATACACTCATACGCAAGCAAACTTTGCCCTTGGCGCTAAATAGTCCAACCCTGAGACCCCACAATACACACCTCGGGTCAAAGTCATCAGCAAGGCCCGACAACGATTACTACTTCTACTGCGTCATTGGAACCGGGCCCTCGTCCACCCACTCACAATGAGACGCCAAGAGCGGGAAAACACATCTGAGCAGCGTCAAAACTCATCCATTAACAACCATTGCACGCTCTCTTGCTACCTCCACACTTGTCTCTCTTTCCAAACGCCTGATTTACGCCTACATTCAACCATACTTTAGTCTACCTCAAGGCCTACGTCAACTCACTTCTGCTTTCATCACCTTTTTCACCAATCATCCATCCGAACCATCTCAGAACACGTGAATCGACTCTGTCTCATAATTTCTTCACCTTCCTTGTTCTAATTCGAACAACGTCGTCGTTGATCCTATCTCACAGCGTCACTTCAGTCATGCACCTCAAACATATCATCTCGAAAACATTCTACCTTTTTCTCTCTTCCGCTCACGCTCCCCATGTCTCAGCTCCGTAGAGCACAGTTAGAACAACTGCCCTCTCTTTTCTTCCATACCCAACATCTTACAGCTCATTGCACTCTTCAGTACACCCAACACTTGACACCATTTCTGCTCTCGCCACTTCAACTCGGTTTCTACTAGGTCAGTCTTCTACACATAAGAGCCCAGGTACTTGAACAATGAACTTCCTCCAATAACTCTCCATTTAGGAGTACACTAATTCTGCTCGCATCGACAATCCCCGAACATCTCATTACTTTACTTCCGTTAACGCGCTGCTTCCTACACACTCAACCAATCTCCGACACTTATCTACACAACTTCTTATCTTCCACCACTCTACCCCATCTATACAGATACAGACACTAGACCGCATCCCCCGGAAAGGATGGTGGCCGACGGCAAGGCGCACCTCACACCCTCATACGCTCACACTCGCACAACTTAGCCCTTTTGTGCTAAAGGGTCCGGCCGACAACCCAAAAAACACACACTCTGGGTCATGAGTACGGTTCGAGGATCCGTTGTCAGCAGCAAAGCCGGACAGTTTTCACTGGTTTACCCCTGCCGCGTCATGGAAGCCGGGCCCCCCCACCCACGACCATCTCGACAACATGATGCCAAGGACGGGAAAGCACATCAGAGCAGCGTTAAAATAAACTATTCACAACCATTCTCCACTCACGCTTGTTCATCGCACGCTCTCTCGCTACTTCCACTTTCAAGTCTCTCCTTCATAACGCCTGCTTCACACCATGCATCCACCCAAACTTCGGTCTACCTCTAGGCCTGCGACCACTCGCCTCGGCCTTCGTCACCCTTTTCACCAATCTCCCTTCATCCATCCTCACCATGGGCCCGAACCATCTCGGAACCGGTCTTTCAGCATTACTCAAACCATGCTCCTCAAACATTTCATCTCGAAAACCTTCAACCTTCTTCTCTCCTCTGCACTCACCCCCCAAGTCTCAGCTCCGTAGAGCATAGTTGGGACAACAACACCCTCAAACAGCCTTCTCTTTGCTTCCTTCCCCAACGTCCTACAGCTAATTACACTATTCAGTGCACCCAATACTTTACACCCCTCCTTCACACGCGCAGCTTCCACTAGTTCAGTCATCTCCACATGGGAGCCCAGATGCCTAAAACACTGAACTTCCTCCAAAAACTCTCCATTTAGGGGGACACTTATTTTGCTTGCATCGACAGTCCTCGAGCATCTCATTAATTTACTTTTACCCACGTTCACTCAAAACTTCCTCCTCTCACACACTCTACCAAACTTAGACACTAGCCTACATAGCTTCTCCTCTGAATTCGCAATCAGGGCCGGCCGTATCATCCTCAAATTGCAACTGGCTCAATTGCCTTCTCCGCTCATTCGCTTCCAACAGCTCCAAGCCACGACCCAGCACACTTGCGTTCACCTCCCTGACCACTCCATCCATATAGATATTGAACAGCCATGGAGACATCACGCAGCATTGTCTCAGTCCAACTTTCACTGTGAACCAATCACTCACATCGTTTCCCACTCTGACACATGTTCGGCTGCCAACAGAGAAACTCTGCACCGCTTTCAACAGCTGTTCGCCCACTCCATACAAACGCAACACCCTCCACAGCGCTTCACTGTTAATCCTGTCGTATGCCTTCTCCAGATCCATGAAGGCCCAGAAAACATCCTTTTCTTTGCAAGGTACTTCTCACAGACCTGTCTCCCTGCAAAAATCTGATCGACACACCCTCTACCACTCCTAAAGCCACACTGTTCTCCTTCGATTGCGCAGTCCGTACAGTCTCTAATCCTTTTGATCAGCACTCTCCCGTATAACTTACCAACCACACATAACAGACTGGTACCTCTCGAGGTGCAGCATTCAGTTTTATCTCCTTTTCCCTTAAATAGCAGAACAATGCAGGCACTGCGCCACTCCATCGGTACCACGCCTGCCACTAAACACAAGTTCAGTAACCTCACCAACCATTCGACAATCGTTACTCCACCCATTTTCAGGCACTCTGTCGCAACGCCATCCAAACCAGGGGCTTTCCCTGCTTTCATCACCTCAACCGCCTCCTGCACCTCTTCCCTGGTTATGTCATCCACGAGTCTTTCTCCCAAAACTGGCATTTGAGCACCACCACCCACAGCAACAATGTCAGCATCTCAGTCATCTTCGACTTTTAACAACTCGTCAAAATACTCGGCCCACCTCTTCTGTACATCACCACTTTCGAACAACAACTGGTCGTTTACATCTTTTATCACTTCCTCCTTTCCGGTCTCTCCCTTTCTCACCCTCTTGACCTCTTTCCAAAACATCTTTTTGTTCTCCTCAAAATTCTGGCACAACCGTCTGCCCCACCTGGCATCAGCGTCCTTTTTAGCTCTCCTCACCACCCGCTTCACCTCGTCTCTCCTCTGTAGCTTTCATAACCCACCATCGACTTCATCTGCAAACACAAACGCTCCTCTTTTCCGTGCCACCGCCTGTTTGACCTCCTCGTTCCACCACTCGCAACCTTTTCTTCTGCACCCGCCCACACGGCGCACCACACTCATTCTTCACACATCTCAGCAACGCATCTCTTAACGTCTCCCATTCTTCCTCCACATCTGTCAGGTCCTGTCCTCTCACGTTGTTATATGCTTCCCTCGACGCCTGCTAGAACTCCTCAGCTCTACTTCTCACATTCAGTTCACTCACTTTCACTACCTCTCTTCCTCCTCCCACTCTTTTGTTTCCCTTCCACCTCTGCTCCACTCTCAATCTACCTTCCACCATCAGATGGTCAGACACTCCTCCTCCCTCCCCTCTCAACATCCAATAGCCTCCCCACCACACTCCTCGATATCAGCGCAAAATCCATCAGCGCTCTCTCCAGCACTGCAACACGGGCCATTCTTACCATGTGTACTTGTGGATATCTCGTGCCCAACCTTCCTCTACACCAGACTTCCTTCCATTTACCACACCAAACTCACATTCGCCCTTAACTTTCAAATTCGTCTCACTCAGCGCCAACACATCAAACTTCCTCCTCACAAACATCTCACCAATCTCTCTCCTCTTTGCCTCATTCGTACTACAGCCACGCACATTCGTTCTACAGCCACGCACATTCGTACTACCACGCACATTCGTACTACAGCCACGCACACTCGTACTACAGCCACGCACTTTACCTCATTCGTACTACAGCCACGCACATACCCCATCTAGCATGTGAAATATCAGTATATCCGTCTAACTGATCCCCTTCTCTGTCCAGTGAAGTGGCTGGACTGATCGCCCTCATTCTCGGCGGCTGTGCGCTCTACGGGTGAGTGCTTATTGTATCAGCTCACTGCTCACCCAGTAGTTATGGGTCATTTTTTTATTCTACTCCTGCTTCTTTACCCCATGTTTATTTATTAACAAAAACAAAGTGGTCATACCGTGTAACATCCTAGGTTTTGAGATTTATTCATCACTCAAGATTGCAAGAAAGATTATTCGCAGTTAAGTGTGATACTATGCAGGTACTTGAATGAATCTTACTCCAAATGTAGTTTCAATAAATCTTGTTCATTTTATTTGGCTTTAGTCAGGAACTTTCGAAAAAAATAATGACAAACCACTCATTATGGTGATCAGTCAGTGCTTGATATTGTTCGGCAACTATCTGTAGATAAGGTTCAATTGTTATTTGGCCAGTGTAGGTGCGTTTGAGGAGTGGTTGCAGGTGAAGTCGGAGGTGACTTGTGAAAGGTACAAAGAGAGGAAAAAACGAGGTGAAGCGGGTGGTGAGGAGAGCCAAAAGGGACGCTGATGCCAGGTGGGGCAGACGGTTGTGCCAGAATTTTGAGGAGAACAAAAAGATGTTCTGGAAAGAATGAAGAGGGTGAGAAAGGGAGAGACCGGAAAGGAGGAAGTGGTGAAAGATGAAAACGGCCAGTTGTTGTTGGAAAGTGGTAATGTACGGAAGAGGTGGGCCGAATATTTTGATGAGTTGTTGAATGTCGACGATGACAGAGAGGCTGACATTATTGTTGTGGGTGGTGGTGCTCGGATGCCAGTTTTGGGAGAAAAACTTGTTGCTGACATTACCAGGGAAGAGGTACAGGAGGCGGTAGACGTGATGAAAGCAGGAAAAGCCTCTGGTTTGGATGGAGTTGCGACCGAGTGCCTGAAAAAGGATGGAGTAACGATTGTCGAATGGTTGGTGAGGTTATTGAACTTGTGTTTTGTGGCAGGCGTGGTACCGAGTGAGTGGCGCAGTGCCTGCATTGTTCCGCTATACAAGGGCAAAAGAGATAAAAATGAATACTGCAACTCGAGAGGTATCAGTCTGTTATGTGTTGTTGGTAAATTGTACGGGAGAGTGCTGATCAAAAGGATTAGAGACTGTACGGACTGCGCAATTGGAAAGGAACAGTGTGGCTATAGGAGTGGTAGAGGGTGTACCGATCAGATTTTTGCAGTGAGACAGGTATGTGATAAGTACCTTGCTAAAGGAAAGGATGTGTTCTGGGCCTTCATGGATCTGGAGACGGCATACGACAGAATTGACAGGGAAGCGCTGTGGAGGGTGTTGCGTTTGTATGGAGTGGGCGGACATCTGTTGAAAGCAGTGCAGAGTTTCTATGCTGACAGCCGAGCATGTGTCAGAGTGGAGGCGAGGTGAGTGATTGGTTCTCAGTGAAAGTGGGACTGAGACAAGGCTGCGTGATGTCTCCCTGGCTGTTCAACCTCTATATGGATGGAGTGGTCAGGGAGGTGAACGCGAGTGTGCTGGATCGGGGCTTGGAACTGTTGGAAGCGAATAGGCGGAGTTGGCAGTTGAGCCAGTTGCTATTTGCTGATGATACGGCCCTGGTTGCGGATTCGGAGGAGAAGCTATGTAGGCTAGTGTCTGACTTTGGTAGAGTGTGTGAGAGGAGGAAGCTTCGAGTGAACGTGGGTAAGAGTAAAGTAATGAGATGCTCGAGGACTGTCGATGCGAGCAAAATTAGTGTCACCCTAAATGGAGAGCTCTTGGAGGAAGTTCAGTGTTTTAAGTATCTGGGCTCCCATGTGGACAAAACTGAACTAGTAGAAACTGAAGTGAAAGCGCGAGTGAAGGAGGGATGTAAAGTGTTGGGTGCACTAAAGAGTGTAATGAGCTGTAGGACGTTGGGGATGGCAGCAAAGAGAGGGCTGTATGAGGGTGTTGTTGTCCCAACTGTACTCTACGGAGCTGAGGCTTGGGGGGTGAGAGCAGAGGAGAGAAGAAGGT
>SDVV010001789.1:0-24606 GCA_016164225.1 Gammarus roeselii
TCCCCTTTGCGGAATCATTTAGCGTTAGCTATTCAGAAGTCGCAGAGAATAGACAAAACGTTCGTTCGACAGGTAAAGAGTAGTGCTACAACATATTGAAACACCAAAACGTTCTGACCGGTTGTTCAAAAGTTATTAAGCTCCAAAGTTTTGATAATATTCGCTATAATGTGCATCATGGATCTGTGGACTTCGCAGTTTTTTCGGAAAAAATCTTAATTATTCTTGTGCGGAAATGCTTAGCGTGAGCTTTCCCGACATGCTAGAGGCAATTGGAAAGAAGTTTCTTGTAGAGAAAGAGTGGAACTACACTATAGAGTTCCCCCAAACCAATTTGCATGCGGAAAAAAAGGATTAACCCTCAAATTTAGGTTAAATTTCGGTTTTCGAATTTTCATTTTTTGCTTTTTGATATATTGTGGGCGATCCCGCAAGAAAATTTTGATCCAAGACGACGAAAAAAACAGAAAAAGAGTAGCACAACAACTTACAATTCGTGCCTCGTAGCATTCTGCATTTTTGTTCAAAAGTTATTCCAAATCAAAGTTGGTCAATTTTTGATTTCTTCAGTTATAACCGTTTTCAAGGGCTTCGTATGAGCGATCCAGCAGTCTCAAAGAAAAAAACAATAAGTGCGTTTGAAAGCCACTGCAAATTTCTCAAACATATTTGCATTCGAAAACATTTTGACCAGCAGTTCACATGTTATTCAAGATTGAATTTTCTATTCATGAAATTTTTGATTTTTTTCTCTTTGCGGTATCGCTCAGCGTTAGCCATCCAGCAGTCGCAGAGAAGAAACCAAATGTGCGTTCGACAGGTAAAAAAAAGTGTTACAATATATTGAAACACTAAAATATTCTGACCTGCCTTTCAAAAGTAATTAAGCTCCAAAGTTTCGCTATAGTTCACGGATATGTTCATCATGTATTTGTGGACTTGACAGTTTTTTCGGAAAATACCTAGATTTTGTATTTGCGGAAACGCTTTGTGTGAGCCACCCAAACATGCTAGAGACAATCGAAAAGAAGTTCCAGATTGAAGAAGAGAGAGACTACATTATATCATTCCCCCAAATCAGTCTGCACGCGGAAAAAAAAAAATTATTTTCAAAGTTGAGCTAAAATTATATTTTTGAATTTTTTACACGTTGGTTTCTGAGATTGTGAGCGATCCCGTGCACATAAATTCGATTAGATTGATAGTTCCAATAGGAAAAGATTAGCAAAACAACTTATATGTGGTGACTGTTAGCATTCTGCAGCTTGGTTCAGAAGTAATTCGAAGTCAACAACGGTCAATTTTTGAATTTTTTGATTTTCACCTCTTACAAGGGCTTAACGTGAGTCAACCAGTGTTCTCACGGAAAAAATTATGCGTGTGTTCAAAAGCTCTTGCGTAGTTCTACAACATTGTATTTGCATGCCGCATCATTCTGACCAGCGGTTCAAAAGTTATTATAGGTTGAATTTTGAATTTATGAAATTTATGGAAATTTTTACTGTGCAGAATCAGTTAGCGTTAGCCATCTAGAAGTTGCAGAGAAGAAAAAAAAGATTGCGTTCAACAGATAGAGAGTAGTGCTACTACATATCGAAACACAAAAATATTCTGACCAATTGATCATAAGTTATTGAGCTTCAAATTTTCGATAATATTCGCTATTTCGTTCATAATGTATTTGTGGACTTGACAATTTTTTTCGGTAGAAATCGAAATTATGGTAACGCTTTGCGTGAGCCACCCAGACATGCTAGAGACAATCGAAAAGAAAATTCATGTCGAAGAAGGAGGATTCTTCATTAAATTGTTCTATCAAATCTTTCTGCACGTGGAGAAAAAAGTTTTCGATTTTCAAAGTTGAGTTAAAATGAAATTTTTGAATATGTACTTTATGGTTTTCGATAGTTTGGGCGATCCGCTTGCAAAAATATAATGCAATTGAAAGGTTCAACAGAAAAAAAGTAGCACAACAACTTATTATTCGCGTCTGTTAGCTTTCTGCAGCTTGGTTCAAAAGTTATTCCAAGTCAAAATTAGTAAATTTTTGGAGTTTCAAATTTATACCTTTTTCAAGGGCTTAGCGCGAGTCAACCAGTATTCTCTCAGAAAAAATGATGCATGCATTAAAAAGCTCTTGCGTAGTTCTGCAACATCGTATTCGTATACCGCATCATTTTGACCAGCGGTTCGAAAGTTATTGAAGGTTGAATTTTTGATTACATAAATTTTTGATTTTCTCACCTTGCGGAATCGCTTAGCGTGAGTCATCCAGGAGTCGCTGAGAAGAAACGAAATGTGCATTCGACAGGTTAACAGTAGTGCTACAACATATTGAAACACCAAAATGTTCTGATGAACGGTTCAGAAGTTATTGAGCTCCAAGTTTTCGCTATTCTGCCCTCTGAAATCATGGTCACAATTCCCCAGACTTCCGTAGTGTTCGTCCGTGAAAACTCGAGTGATCAGTGGCTTCAGCTGTCATTGGCAGCATGTGCTTTCTTCACTGTTCCGCCCCCGTGAAGTCACCGCGTGGTCTATGGCCGAACTTGCCCAAGGGAAGTTAGAGTTGAGTTGGTGCAAGTGACAGCGACCTCGCCTACTGGCAACATTGTGCCAATGACAGAGATATCGAAATCTTCACGGAGCAAAATGACGAACGACACACAAAAATTAGATAGTGCAAAAACACTATAGGGAACATGGACCGCCCCCCCCCCCCTTCGAGTGATCCGGACACTCGATCAGGTGGTAGTTCATGTAGACAGTCATTGAAAAAAAAAATGCACTTATGCGCAAACGCTTAGCGTGAGCCACACAGTCATGTTGGAGACAATCGGGAAAAAATTTCTTGTAGAAGAAGAGTGGAACTACTTTATATTGTTCTCCTAAATTATTTTGCATGCGAAAAAAAAAATTATTAGCTCTCAAAGTTGGGTTAAATCTTGATTTTTGTATTTTCCCTTTTTGGTTTTCAATATTATGGGCGATCCCGCGGACAAAAATTGGATACAAGACGACGAAAATACAGAAAATTAGTAGCACAACAAGTTGTAATTCATGACTCTTAGCGTTCTGCAGCTTTGTTCAAAAGTTATTCCAAGCCAAAGTAGGTCAATTTTTGTTTTTTCAGTTTTCAACCGTTTTCAAGGGCATAGCGTGAGCGATTCAGCAGTCTTCCAGAAGAACGATAAGCGCGTTCTAAAGCTACTGGAAAGTTTTCTAACACATTTGCATCTGAAATCGTTCTGACCATCGGTTTGAAAGTTAAAGATTGAATTTTCGATTTTTGAAATGTGCGATTTTTTCCCTTTGCAAAATCGCTTAGCGTTAGCCATACAGAAGTCGCAGAGAAGAAACAAAGTGTGCGTTCGACAGGTAAAGAGTAGTGCTACAAAATCCTGAAACACAAAAACGTTATGACGAGCCTTTCAAAAGTTATTAAGCTCCAAATTTCCGATAATATTCGGGGTTTTGTTCATCATGTATTTGTGGAAATGACATTTTTTTCGGAAAAAATCGGAATTATGCTGTTTTGAAAACGCTTAGCGTGAGCAACCCAGACATGCTAGAGACAATCGAAACAAAGTTCCATGTCGAAGATGAGTGATACCACATTATGTTGTTCTCCCAAATTATTCTGCAGGAGGAGATAAAAGTTATTGATTTCAAAGTTGAGCTTTAATGAAATTTTGAATTTTTACTTTTGGTTTTTAATATTGTGGGCGATCCCGGCTAAAAAAATTTGATCCAACTGGAAGGTTCAACAGGAGAAGAACGGGTTAACAACTTATAATTCGTGTCTGTTAGCATTCTGCAGCTTGGTTCAAAAGTTATCCCAAGTCAAAGTTGGTCAGTTTTCAATTTTTGAATTTTTCCTCATTCAAGGGCTTGGCGTGTGGCAACCAAGGGTCTTTCTGAAAAAAAATGCGTGCATTCCAATTCCCTTGCGTAATTCTACAACATCGTATTCATATACCGCATCATTCTGCCAGCGGTTCAAAAGTTATTAAAGGTTGAATTTTGGATTTATGAAATTTTTCATTTTTTCACTTCGCAGAATCGCTTAGCGTTAGCCATGCAGAAGTTGCAGCGGAGAAAAAAAGTCTGCGTTCGACAGGTAAAGAGTAGTGCTACTAAATATTGAAACACCAAAATATTCTTATCAGCCGTTCAAAAGTTATTGAGCTCCAAAGTTTCGCTAATATTCGCTATTATATTCATCATGTATTTGTGGACTGGGCAGTTTTTTCGGAGAAAATCGAAATTATGCCTTTGAGGAAACGCATAGCGTGAGCCACTCAGACATGCTAGAGACTATAAAAAAAAAGTTTCTTGTAAAATAAGAAAGGGGCTACATTATATTGTTCTTCCAGATTATTCTTCACACCGAGAAGAAAGTTATAAATTTTCAAATTTGAGATAAAATCAAATTTTTGAAATTAATTTTCTTGGTTTTTGATAGTGTAGGTGATCCCGCATGCAAAAATTTGATTCAAATGAAAATTTCAACGTAAAAAGAGTAGCACAACAACTTATAATTCGTGTCTGTTAACATTCTGCAGCTTGGTTCAAAAGTTATTCCAAGTCAAAGTTGTTAAATTTTTGAATTTTCAAATTTCTACCTCTTTCAAGGGCTTAGCATGAGAAACCAGTGGTCACTCAGGAAAAAAAAAGCGTGCGTTCAAAAGCCCCTGCGTAGCTTTACAACATCGTATTCATATGCCGCATCATTCTGACAAGCGGTTCAAAAGTTATCGAAGGTTGAATTTTGGATTTTTGAAATTTTTGATTTGTTCACTTTGCGGAATCGCTTAGCGTTAGCAATTAAGAAGTCGCAGAGAAGAAATAAAAATACCTTCGGCAGGTAAAAAGTAATACTACAACATATTGAAACACCAAAACATTCCGACCAGTCGTTCAAAAGTTATTAAGCTCTAAATTTTCGATATTATTCGCTATTTTGTTCATCATATATTTACGGACTCGACATTTTTTTAGGAAAAAAATCGAAATTTTGCTGATGCGGAAATTCCTAGCTTGAGCCACCCAGACATGCTAGAGACAATCGAAAAGAAGTTTCATATCGAAGAAGAGGGATACTTCATTATATTGATCTCCCAAATCATGCTGCATGCGGAGAAAAACGTAGTTGATTTTCAAAGTCGAGCTAAAATGATTTTTTTGAATTTATACTTTTTGGTTTTTAATATTTTGGGCGATCGTGTGCACAAAAATTTGATTCAATTGAAAAGTTAAACAGGAGAAGATTGGTTTAACAACTTATGATTCGGGTCTGTTAGCATTCTGCAGCTTGGTTCAAAAGTTATTCCAAGTCAAAGTTGGTCAATTTTTGGATTTTCAAATTTTTACCTCTTCCAAGGGCTTAGCGTGAGCCAACCAGTAGTCTCTCAGAAAGAAATGATGCATGCGCTCAAAAGCACTTGCAAAGTTCAACAACATTGTATTTGCATGCCGCATCATTCTGACCAGCGGTTCATAAGTTTTTGAAGATTGATTTTTTTTTATGCGGAATCGCTTAGCGTTAGCCATCCAGAAGTTGCGGAGAAGAAAAAAAGTGTGCGTTTGACAGGTAATGAATAGTGCTACAACATTTTGAAACACCAAAAGATTCTGACCAGCCGTTCAAAAGTTAATGAGTGACAAAGTTTCGCTAATATTCGCTATGTGTTTATTATGTATTTGTGGATTTGGCAGTTTTTTCGGTGAAAATCGAAATTATGCTTTTGTGGAAACGCATAGCACGAGCCACTGAGACATGCTATAGACTATCGGAAAAAAGTTTCTTGTAAATTAGAAAAAGACTACATTATATTGTTCTTCCAGATCATTCTGCACGTGGAGAAGAAAGTTATAAATTTTAAAAGTTTAGATGCATGAATTTTTCGAAATTGTACTTATTGGTTTTCGATAGTGTAGTTGATCCCGTCCACAAAAATTTGATTCGATTGAAAGATTCACCAGAAAAAGAGTAGCGCAACAACTTATAATCTGTGTCTGTTAGCATTCTGCAGCTTGGTTCGAAAGTTATTCCAAGTCAAAGTTGGTCACTTTTTGAATTTCAAAGTTTGTACCTCTTCAAGGGCTTAGCGTGTGCCAACCAGTGGTCTCTCAGGAAAAAAGATGCATGCGTTCAAAAGCCCTTGCGTAGATCTACAACATCGTATTCGAATACCGCATCATTCTGAATGCGGGTCAAAAGTTATTAAAAAGGTTGAATTTTGGATTTATGAAATTTTTGATATCTTCACTTTGTGGATACGATAAGCGTTAGCCATCCAGAAGTTGCAGAGAAGAAAACAAAAGTGTGCTTCGACAGGTAATGAGTAGTGATACAACACATTGAATCACCAAAACATTCTTACCAGTCGTTCAAAAGTTATTGAGCCTCAAAGTTTCGCTTAAATTCGCCATTTTGTTAATTATGTATTTGTGGACTCGGCAGTTTTTTCGGGGAAAATCGAAATTATGCATTTGTGGAAACGCATAGCATGAGCCACTGAGAAATGCTAAAGACTATCGGAAAAAAGTTTCTTGTAAAATAAGAAAGAGACTACATTATATTGTTCTTCCAGATCATTCTGCACGTGGAGAAGAAAGTTATAAATTTTCAAAGTTGAGATAGCATGAAATTTTCGAAATTGTACTTTTTGGTTTTCGATAGTGTGGGTGATCCCGTCCGCCAAAATTTGATTCGATTGAAAGATTCAACAGAAAAGAGTAGCACAACAACTTATAATCTGTGTCTGTTAGCATTCTGCAGCTTGGTTCGAAAGTTATTCCAAGTCAAAGTTGGTCATTATTTGAATTTTAAAGTTTGTACCTCTTTCAAGGGCTTAGCGTGTGTCAACCAGTGGTCTCTCAGGCAAAAAAGACGCATGCGTTCAGAAGCCTTGCGTAGATCTACAACATCGTATTCGAATACCGCATCATTCTGACCAGGGGTTCAAAAGTTATTGAAAAGGTTGAATTTTGGATTTATGAAATTTTTGATATCTTCACTTTGTGGAATTGATAAGCGTTAGCCATTCAGAAGTTGCAGAGAAGAAAACAAAAGTGTGCTTCGACAGGTAATGAGTAGTGATACAACATATTGAAACACCAAAACATTCTTACCAGTCGTTCAGAAGTTATTGAGCCTCAAAATTTCGCTTAAATTCACCATTTTGTTCATTATGTATTTGTGGACTAGGCAGTTTTTTCGGGGAAAATCGAAATTATGCTTTTGTGGCAACACATAGCATGAGCCACTGAGACATGCTAAAGACTATCGGAAAAAAGTTTCTTGTAAAATAAGAAAGGGACTACATTATATTGTTCTTCCAGATCATTCTGCGCACGGAGAAGAAAGTTAAATATTTTCAAAGTTGAGATAGCATGAAATTTTCGAAATTGTACTTTCTAGTTTTCCATAGTGTATGTGATCCCGTCCGCAAAAATTTGATTCGATTGAAAGATTCAACAGAAAAATAGTAGCACAACGACTTATAACCTATGTCTGTTAGCATTCTGCTGCTTGGTTCAAAAGTTATTCCAAGTCAAAGTTGGCCACTTATTGAATTTTGTAGTTTTTACCTCCTTCAAGGGCTTAGAGTGAGCCAACCAGTGGTCGCTCTGAAAAAAAATGCGTGCGTTCAAATACCCTTGCGTAGTTTTACAAAAGTTATTAAAGGTTGAATTTTGGATTCAACCTTTCAAAATTCATAAGTTATTAAAGGTTGAATTTTGGATTTATGAAATTTTTCCTTTTTCACTTTGCGGAATCGCTTAGCGTTTGCCATGCAGAAGTTGCAGCGAAGAAAAAAAAGTCTGCGTTTGACAGGTAAAGAGTAGTGCTACAACATATTGAAACATAAAAACATTTTGACACGTTGTTTAAAAGTTATTAAGCTCCAAAGTTTCGATAATTATCGCGACTATGTTCATCATAAATTTGTGCACAGCATTTTTTTCGGAAAAAAACGAAATTAGGCTTTTGCGGAAACGCTTAGCGTTAGCCACCCAGACATGCTAGAGACAATCGAAAAAAGTTTCTTGTAGAGGAAGATTGGAACTACACTATATTGTTTCCCCAAACTATTTTACAGGCGTAAAAAAAAGTTATTGACCCTCAAATTTGGGTTAAAATTTGATTTTTTAATTTTCACTGTTTGGTTTTCGATATCGTGGGTGATCCCGCGAATAAAATTTGATCAGAGACGACTAAAATACAGAAAAAGAATAACACGACAACTTACAAATCGTGTCTCCTAGCATTCTGCAGCTTTATTCAAAAGTTATTCCTAATCAAAGTTGGTAAATTTTCGATTTTTTTCAGTTTTCACCGTTTTCAATGGATTCAGCATGAGCGATCCAGCAGTCTCACAGAAAAAAACGCTACATGCGCTCGAAAGCCACTTCAAAGTTTTCCAACATATTTGCACCCGAAAACTGTTTGACCAACGGTTCAAAGGTTATTGAAGATGGATTTTTTAATTTCTGGAATTTTTGATTTCCGGAATTTTTTTTCCTTTGCGGAATCGCTTAGCGTTAGTCATCCCGAAGTTGCAGAGTAGAAAAAAAGTTTGCGTTCGACACGGAAAGAGAAGTGCTACAACATAATGAATTACCAAAACATTCTGACCAGACGTTCAAAAGTTAATGACCTCCAAAGTTTCGGTAATATTCACTGATATGTTCATCATGTAATTTAGGACCTGACCGTTTTTTCGGGATAAATCTAAATTTTCTATTTGAGGAAACGCTTAGCGGGAGCCACCCAGACATGCTAGAGACAATCTAAAAGAAGTTTCATGTTGAAGTAGAGTGGGACTACATTATATTGTTCCCCCAAATCATTCTGCACGCGGAAAAAAATTGTTATCGATTTTCAAAGTTGAGCTAAAAGGAAATTTTAGAAGTTTTACCTCGTTTGGTTTTTGATATTGTGGGCGATTCCGTACATGAAAATTTGATTCAATTAAAAGGTTCAACAGTTGAAGAATGGTGCAACATCTTATAAATCGAGTCTGTTAGCACTCTGCAGCTTGGTTCAAAAGTTATTCAGAGTCAAAGTTGGTCAGTTTTTAGATTTTCAAATTTTTCCCTCTTGCAAGGGCTTAGCGTGAGCCAACCAGCAGTCGCTCGGAAAAAATGATGCGGGCGTTCAAAAGCCCTAGTGCATTACTACAACATTTTTATTGCAATTCTACAAATTTTATTTGCATGCCAGTGGTTCCAAAGTTATTGAAGGTTGAATTTTGGATTTCTTATTTATGTTTATTCATTTACTTTGCGGAATCGCTTAGCGTTAGGCATCCAGAAGTTGCAGAGAAGAAAAAAGTTTGCGTTCGACAGGTGAAAAATAGTGCTACAACATATTAGAACACCAAAACATTCTTATCAGCTGTTAAAAAGTTATATTACTCCAAAGTTTTTCTAATATCTGCTATTATGTTCATCATGTATTTGTGGACTTGACATTTTTTTCGGGACAAAATCAAAATTATGCTTTTGTGGAAAAGCTCAGCGTGAGTCACATAGACATGCTAGAGACAATCTTGAAGAAGTTTCTTGTAGAAGAAGAATGAAACTGCATTATATGGTTCTTCCAGATCATTCTGCAAGGTTATAAAATAAGTAATTGATTTTCGAAATTGAAATGAAATGAACTTCTTGAATTTGTTCATTTTAGTTTTCAATATTGTGGGCGATTCCGTGCTCAAAAATTTGATTCAATTGAATTACTATCCAGAAAAACAGTAGCACAACAACTTATGATTCGTGTCTGTTAGCATTCTGCAGCTTGGTTCAGAAGTTATTCCAAGTCAAAGTTTGACTGTTTTTGATTGTTTATTTTGTCAACGTAGCAAGGGCTTAGCATGAGCGATCCAGCAGACTGACAGAAAAAAAATATATATGCGTTCGAAAGATACTGCAACAGTCTCTAACATATCTGTACCCAAAAATATTTTTACTAGCGGTTCAGAAGTTATTGACGATTGAATTTCTGATTTTTTGGAATTTTCGATTTTTTCTCTGGGGAATCGCTTAGCGTTTGTCAACCAGAAGTCACAGAGAAGAAACAAAGTGTGCGTCCGACAGGTAAGAAAAAAGTGCTACAACATATTGAAACACCAAAGCATTCTGATAGATTGTTCAAAAGTTATTAAGATCCAAAGTTTAGATAATTATCGCTATTATGTTCATCATGTATTTGTGGACTTGGCATTATTTTCGGGAAAATCGAAATTATGCTTTTGCGGAAACACTTGGCGTGAGCCACCCAGACATGCTAGAGACAATCGAAAAGAAGTTTCATGTTGAAGAAGAAGAGGACTACATTATTTTGGTATCCCAAATCATTCTGCGAGCGGAGAAAAAAGTTATCAATTTTCAAAGTCGAGCTGAAAGGAAATTTTCGAATTTTTATTTTTTGGTTTTTGATATTGTGGGCGACCTCGTGCGCAAAAACTTTTTTCAATGAAAGGTACAACAGAAAAAGAGTAGCACAACATCTTATAATTCGAGTCTGTTAGCATTCTGCAGCTTGGTTCAAAAGTTATTCCAAGTTAAGGTTGGTAAATTTTTTCAAATGAATTCAAATGAAATTCTTGAATTTGTACCTTGGGGTTTTCGATATTGTGGGCGATTCCGTTGGCAAAAATTCGATTTGATTGAGAGGTTCAACAGGAAAAGAGTAGCACAACATTTTATAAATCGAGTCTGTTAGCATTCTGCAGCTTGGTTCAGAAGTTATTCGTAGTTGGTCAATTTTTGATGTATCAATTTTTCAACGTTATCAATGGCTCAGCGTGAGCGATCCAGCAGTCTCGCAGAAAAAAAAACAGTATGTCCGTTCAAAAGCTACTGCAAATTTCTCTTACATATTTGCCCCCGAAAATATTCTGACCAGCGGTTCAGAAGTTATTGAAGATTGAATTTTCGATTTTTGAAATGTTCGATTTTTCCGTTTGCGGAATCGCTTAGCGTTAGCCAGCCAGAAATCGCAGAGAAGAAAAAAGTGTGAGTTCGATAGGTAAAGAAAAGTTCTAACATATATTGAAACAACAAAATATTCTGACTAGCCGTTCAAAAGTTATTGAGCTCCAAATTTTCGCTAATATTCGCCGGGCCACCAGCGTGGCCCGGGACTGAGCTCCCAAACAACATCCAAGGATCCAGAGATGTATTCGTGGACTTGGCAGTTTTTTCGGAAAAAAATGAAATTATGTTTTCGCGGAAACGCTTAGCGTGAGCCACTCAAACATGTTAGAGACAATCGAAATGAAGTTTTCATGTCGAAAAAGAGTGTGACTAAAATATATTGTTCCCCCAAATCTTCCTGCACGCGGAGGAAAAAGTTATTGATTTTCAAAGTTGAGCTGAAAGGAAATTTTCAAATTTTTACTTTTTGGTTTTTGATTTTGTGGGCGATCCCGCGCACAAAAATTAGATTCAATTGAGAGGTTCAACAGAAGAAGATTAGCACAACAACTTGTAAATCGTGTCTGTTAGCGTTTTGCAGCTTGGTTCAAAAGTTATTCCAAGTCAAAGTTGGTCAATTTTTGTATTTTCTAAATTTTTACCACTTTCAAGGGCTTAGCGTGATCGAACCAGTAGTCTCTCGGAAAAAAATAATGCGTGCATTCAAAGGCCGTAGCGTATTTCTACAACATCATAGTTGCATGCCGCATCATTCTGACCAGCGGTTTCAAAGTTATCATAGGTTGAATTCTGGAATTAGGAATTTTTAAAAAAATTTACTTTGCAAAATCGCTTAGCGTTAGTCATTCAGAAGTCGCAGAGAAGAAACAAAATGTGCATTCGACAGGTAAAGAGTGGTGCTACAACATATTGAAGCACCAAAAAATTTTGATCGATTGTTCGAATGTTATTATGCTCCAAAGCTTCGATAGTTATCGCTATTATGTTCATGATGTATTTGTGGTCGACAGTTTTTTTTCGGAAAAATCGGAATTATGCTTTTGCAGAGACGCTTAGCGTGAGCCACCCAGACATGCTAGAGACAATCATAAATAAGTTTCATGTCGAAAAAGAGTGGGACTACATTATATTCCTCCCCTAAATCATTTTGCAATCGGAGAAAAAAGTTATTGATTTTCAAAGTTGAGCTAAATGGAAATTTTAGAATTATCACTTCTTGGTTTTTGATATTATGGGCGATCCCCTGCACGAAAATTTGAATCAATTAAACGGTTCAACAGAAGAAGAAAAGCACAACAACTTATAATAAGTGTCTGTTGGCCTTCTGCAATTTGATTCAAAAGTTATTCCAAGTCGAACTTGGTCATTTTTTTTCCCCCTCTTTTAAGGGCTTAGCGTGAGCCAACCAGTACTCTCGAAAAAAAATGCATGCCCCCAAACGCTTAGCGTGAGCCACCCAGAAATGCTAGAGATAATCAAAAAGAAGTTTCATGTCGAAGAAGAGTGGGAATACATTATATTGTTACCCCAAGTCATTCTGCACGCGGAGAAAAAAGTTATTGATTTTCAAATTTGAGCTATAAGGAAATTTTCTATATTCTCCTTTTTTTTTTTTTGGTATTGTGGGCGATCCCGTGCGCAAAAACTTAATTCAATTAAAAGGTTAAACAGAAAAAAAAGCACAACAACTTTTAATTCGTGTCTGTTAGCATTCTGCAGCTTGGTTCAAAAACTATTCCAAGTCAAAGTTGGTCAATTTTTTCAAATGTTCTTCCTCTTTCAAGGGCTTAGCGTGAGCCAACCAGAAGGTTTTCCGAAAAATTTATGTGTGCTTCAAAAGCACTTGCGTAGCTCTACGACTTTGTATTTATATAACGCATCATTCTGAACAGCAGTTCGAAAGTTATTAAAGGTTGAATTTTCGATTTCCGAATTTTTGACTTTTTCATCATGCGGAATCGCTTAGCGTGAGTCATCGAGAAGTCGCAGAGAAGAAACAAAATGTGCGTTCGTTAGCTGAATAGTAGTGCTACAACATCTTGAAACACCCAAACGTTTTGATGAGCCGTTAAGAAGTTATATAGCTCTAAAGTTTCTCTATTCGACATCCTGAAATCACAATTCCCCAAGACTTATGTAATATTTTTTTCCGAACCGTTCGTGTGGCAACTCGAGTGAACAGTGGCTTCAGCTGTCATTGGCAGAATGTGCTTTCTTCACGGTTCCTCCCCCGTGAAGACACCGTGTGAACTATGGCTGAACCTGCCAATGGGAAGTTAGAGTTGAGTCGGTGCTTGTGACAGCGACCTCGCCTACTGGCAACTCTTGAGTAGGGATGTCGAAATCTTGACGGAGCAAAATGACGAACGACACCCAAATATCAACTAATGCAAAACACTATAGGGACCGTGGACCGCTCCGGACACTCGACCAGGTTTCGAACGCACGATAAGTGCATTCGAAAGCCACTGCAAAGTTTTCTAACTTGTTTGCACCCGAAACTTTTGACCAGCGGTTTAAAAGTAATTAGAGATTGAATTTTTGATTTATGGATTTTTTTTTTCACCCTTTGCGGAATCGCTCAGCGTTAGCCATCCAGAAGTTGCAAAGAAGAAACAAAGTGTGCGTTCATTAGATAAAGAGTAGTGCTACAACATATTGAAACAACAAATTATTTTGACCATTTGTTCAAAAGTTATTAAGCTCCAAAGTTTCGATAATTATCACGATTATGTTCATCATATATTGGTGGACAGCATTTTTTTCGGAAAGAATCGAAATTAGGCTTTTGCGGAAACGCTTAGCGTGAGCCACCCAGACATGCTAGAGACAATCGAAAAAAGTTTCTTGTAGAGGAAGATTGGAACTACACTATATTGTTCCCCCAAACTATTTTGCATGCGGAAAAAAAAAGTTGTTGACCCTTAAAATTGGGTTAAATTTTGATTTTTGAATATTCACTTTTTGGTTTTCGATATTGTGGGCGATCCCGCGGATAAAATTTGATCAGAGACGACTAAAATACAGAAAAAGAATAGCACGACAACTTACAATTCGTGTCTCCTAGCATTTTGCAGCTTTGTTCAAAAGTTATTCCAAATCAAAGTTGGTCAATTTTCGATTTTTTCAGTTTTCACCGTTTCAATGACTTAGCGTGAGCGATCCAGCAGTTTCATAGAAAAAAAGGTACATGCGCTCGAAAGCCACTGCAAAGTTCTCTAACTTATTTGCACCCGAAAACCGTTTGATCAGCGGTTCAAAGGTTATTTAAGATTGAATTTTTGTTTTCTGGAATTTTTGATTTCTGGATTTTTTAATTTTTTTCCTTTGCTGAATCGCTTAGCGTTAGTCATCCAGAAGTTGCAGAGAAAAAAAAGTGTGCCTTCGACACGTAAAATGTAGTGCTACAACACTTTGAAACACCAAAGCATTCTGACAAGCCGTTCAAAAGTTATTGAGCTCCAAACTTTCGGTAATATTCACTGATATGTTCATGTTATTGTGGACTTGACCGTTTTTTGGGAAAAATTCTAAATTTTCTATTCGTGGAAACGCTTAGCGGGAGCCACCCAGACATGCTAGAGAGAATCGAAAAAAAGTTTCATGTTGAAGAAGAGTGTGACTACATTATATTTTTCCATAAATCATTCTGCACGCGGAGAAAAAAGATATTGATTTTCAAAGTTGAGCTGAAAGGAAATTTTAAAATTTATAGTTTTTGGTTTTTGATATTGTGGGCGATCCTGTGCGCAAAAACTTATTTCAATTGAAAGGTTTAACAAAAAAAAGGACAACAACAACTTATAATTCGTGTCTGTTAGCATTCTGCAGCTTGGCTCAAAAGTTATTCCGAGTCAAAGTTGGTCAAGTTTTTCAAATGTTTACCTCTTTCAAGGGTTTAGCGTGAGCCAACCAGTAGATTTTCAGAAAAATGATGTGTGCGTTCAAAAGCACTTGTGTCGCTCTACGAAATCGTCGCATCATTCTGACCAGCGGTTCAAAATTTATTAAAGGTTGAACTTTCGATTTCTGAAATTTTTGATTTTCTCACCTTGTGGAATTGCTTAGCGTGAGTCATCCAGAAGTCGCACAGAATAAAGGAAATGTGCGTTCGACAGTTGAAGAATAGTGCCTCAACAAGTTCAAACACCAAAACGTTTTGAAGAGCCGTTCGGAAGTTATTTAACTCTGAAGTTTCGCTATTCTTCACTTTAAAATCGTGGTCATAATTCCCCAAGACTTTCGAAGTGTTTTTTTCTGAACTGTTCGTCCGTGAAAACTCGAGTGATCAGTGGCTTCAGCCGTCATTGGCAGAATGTGCTTTCTTCACGGTTCCGCCCCCGTGAAGACACCGTGTGGTCTATGACCGAACCTGCCCATGGGAAGTTAGAGTTGAGTCGGTGCAAGTGAAAGCGACCTCGCCTACTGGCCACACTTGAGTAGTGATATCGAAATCTTCACGAAGCAAAATGACGAACGACACCCAAAAATCAAATAGTGCAAAAACACTATAGGGACCGTGGACCGCCCCCTCCCCCCCTTCCTCCCCTGAGTGCTCCGGACACTCGATCAGGTTTCGGACGCACTGAAAGAGCGTTCGAAAGCCACCGCAAAGTTTTCTAACATATTTGCACTCGAAACTATTTTGACCAGCGGTTCGTAAGTTATTAAAGATTGAATTTTCAATTTTTTTAAATGTTCGATTTTTCCCCTTGGCGAAATCGCTTAGCGTCAGCCAACCAGAAGTTACAGAGAAGGAAAGAAGTGTGCGTTCGACAGGGAAAGAGTAGTGCTATAACATATTGAAACACCAAAACATACTGACCAGCCGTTCATAAGTTACTGAGCGCCAAAGTTTCGCTAATATTCGCTGATATGTTCGGGAAAAATCTAAATTAGGCTATTGCGGAAACGCTTAGCGTGAGCCACCCAGACATGCTAGAGACAATCGAAAAAGAGTTAATTGTAGAAGAAGAGTGAAACTACACTATATTGTTCTCCAAACTATTTTGCGTGCGAAAAAGAAAAGTTATTAGCCCTCAGAAATGGGTAAAAGTTCGATTTTTTGAATTTTCATTTCTTGGTTTTCGATATTGTGGGCGATCCCGCGATCAAAAATTTGATCCAAGACGGCTAAAATTCAGAAAAAGAGTAGCACAACAATTTACAATTAGTTTTGTTCAAAAGTCACTGCAAAGTTCTCTAACATGTTTGCACAAGAAAATATTTTGACCAGCGGTTCAAAAGTTAATGAAGAATATATTTTTGATTTTTTATATATTTTGATTTTTACCCTTTGCGGAATCGCTCAGCGTTAGCCATTCAGAAGTTGCAGAGAAGAAACAAAACGGACGTTCGACAGGTAAAGAGTAGTGCTACAACATATTGAAACACCAAAACATTCTGACCGATTGTTCAAAAGTTATTAAGATCCAAAGTTTTGATAATATTCGCTATTATGTGCATCATGTATATGTGGACTTCGCAGTTTTCTGGGAAAAAATCTAAATTATGCTTTTGCGGAAACACTTAGCATGAGCTTTCCCGACATGCTAGAGACAATCGGAAAGAAGTTTCTTGTAGAGACAGAGTGGAACTACACTATAGTGTTCCCCCAAACTATTTTGCATGCGGAAAAAAAATGTATTAACCCTCAATTTTGGGTTAAATTTCGGTTTTTGAATTTCCATTATTTGATTTGCGATATTGTGGGCAGAAAAAGAGTAGCACAACAACTTAAAATACGGTCTCGTAGCATTCTGCAGCTTTGTTCAAAAGTTATTCCATTTCAAAGTTGGTAAATTTTTGATTTCTTCAATTTTAACCGTTTTCAAGGCTTAGTATGAGCGATCCAGCAGTCTCAAAGAAAAACAATAATTGCGAATGAAAGCCACTGCAAATTTCTCCATTATATTGGCACCCGAAAACATTTTGATGAGCCGTTCACAAGTTATTGAGCTCCAAAGTTTCGCTAAAGTTCATGGATATGTTCATCATGTATTTGTGGACTTGACAGTTTTTTCGATAAATATCAAGATTTTGTGTCTGCGGAAACGCTTTGTGTGAGCCACACAAACATGCTAGGGACAATCGAAAAAAGTTTCAGGTTGAAGAAGAGTGAGACTACATTATATCGTTCCCCCAAATCAGTTTGCACGAGGAGAAAAAAAGTTATCAGTTTTCAAAGTTGACCTAAAATGAAATTTTCAAATTTTTACATTTTGGTTTTTGAGATTGGGGGCAATCCCGTGCACAAATATTCGATCAAATTGAAAGTTTCAACAGGAGAAGAGTAGCACAACAACTTATAAGTTAGACTGTTAGCATTCTGCAGCTTGGTTCAAAAGTTATTCGAAGTCAAAAACGGTCAATTTTTGAATTTTTTGATTATTACTTCTTAGAAGGGCCTAAAGTGAGTCAAACAGTAGTCTCTCAGAAAAAAAAAATATGCGTGTGTTCAAAAGCTCAGGCGTAGTTCTACAACATTGTATTTGCATGCCGCATCATTTTGAACAGCGATTCAAAAATTATTATAGGTTGAATTATGGATTTTTGAATTTTTTGATATTTTTACTTTGCGGAATCAGTTAGCGTTAGCCATCCAGAAGTTGCAGAGAAGAAGAAAAGTGTGCTTTCAACAGGTAAAGAGTAGTGCTACAACATATGGAAACACCACAACATTCCGACCAATTGTTCATAAGTTATTGAGCTCCAAATTTTCGATAATTTTCGCTATTTTGTTCATCATGTATTTGTTGACTTGACTTTTTTTTCGGTAGAAATCGAAATTATGCTTCTGTTGAAACGCATAGCGTGAGCCACTCAGTCATGCTAGAGACTATCGGAAAGAAGTTTCTTGTAGAATAAGAAAGGGACTACTTCATATTGTTCTTCCAGATCATTCTGTACGCGGAGAAGAAAGTTATGAATTTTCACAAATGAGTTAAAATGAAATTTTTGAAATTATACTTTATAGTTTTCGATAGTGTGAGTGATCCCGCCCGCAAAAATTCGATTCGATTGAGAGGTTCAACAAAAAAAGAAAAGCCCAACAACATATAATTCGTGTTCGTTAGCATTCTGCAGCTTGATTCAAAAGTTATTCCAAGTCAAATTTGGTCAATTTTTCGGTTTATCAATTTTTTTCCTTTTCCAAGGGCTTAGAGTGAGCCAACCAGTAGTCCCTCAGAAAAAATGATGCGTGCGCTCAAAATCCCTTGCGTAGGTCAACAACGTCGCAATATCATGCAGTGTAATTCTGACCAGCGGTTCAAAAGTTATTAAAGGTTGAATTTTGGATTTTTTATATTTTCGATATTTTTTCGTTGCGGAATCAGTTAGCGTTAGTCATCCAGACGTTGCAAAGAAGAAACAAAAATGCGCGTACGGCAGGTTAATAGTAGTGCTACAGCATATTGAAACACTAAAACATTCTGACCAACCGTTCATAAGTTATTAAGCCCCAAATTTCCGATAATATTCGCTAGTTTGTTCATCATTTAGTTGTGGACTTGACATTTTTTCGGGAAAATCGAAATTATGCTGTTGCGGAAACGTTTAGCATGAGCCACCCAGACATACTAGAGACAATCAAAAAGAATTAAGTCGAAGAAGAGGGATCTCACATTGTATTGTTTCCCCAAATCTTTCTGCACGTGGAGAAAAAAGTTACTGATTTTCAAAGTTGAGCTAAAATTAATTTTTTTAATTTCTACTTGTTGGTTTTTGATATTGTGGGTGGTCCCGTGCACAAAAATTTGATTCAATTGAAAGGTTCAACAGGAGAAGAATAGCTAAACAACATAATTTGTCTGTTAGCATTCTAAAGCTCGGTTCAAATGTTATTCCATGACAAAGTTGGTCAATTTTTGGATTTTCAACTTCTTACCTCTTTCAAGGGCTTAGCGTGAGCCAACCAGTAGTCGCTCAAAAAAATTATGCATGCGCTCAGAAGCCCTTGCGTAGTTCAATAACATCGTTTTTGCATGCCTTTGTAGAATCAGTTAGCGTTAACCATCCAGAAAATGCCGAGAAGAAAGAATCTTGCGTTCGACAGGTGAAGAGTAGTGCTACAACATATTGAAACACCAAAACATACTGACCACCGTTCATAAGTTATTGAGCTTCAAATTTTTGATAAAATTCCTTATTTTGTTTAACATGTTTTTGTGGACTTGATTTTTTTTTCGGAAAAATCGAATTTATGCTGTTGCGAAAGCGCTTACAATGAACACCCCAGACATGCTAGAGAAAATAGAAAAGATTTTCTCCATTACATTATATTATATTGTTCTCCCAAATCTTTCTGCACGTGGAGGAAGAACGTATTGATTTTCAAAGTTAAGCTAAATTAAATTTTTGAATTTGTACTTTTTGGTTATTGATATTGTGGGCAATCCCGTGCACAAAAATTTGATGCAATTAAAATGTTCACCAGAAGAAGAATAGCTTAACAACAAATTTAATGTCTGTTAGCATTCTACAGATTGGTTCAAAAGTTATTCTAAGACAGAGCTGGTCAATTTTTGGATTCTCAAATTTTTAGCTATTCCAAGGGCTTAGCGTGAGCCAACCAGTAGTCTCTCAGAAAGAAATGATGCATGCGCTCAAGAGCACTTGCAAAGTTCAACAACATTGTATTTGCATGCCGCATCATTCTGACCAGCGGTTCATAAGTTTTTGAAGATTGATTTTTTTTTTTATGCGGAATCGCTTAGCGTTAGCCATCCAGGAGTTGCAGAGAAGAAAAAAAAGTGTGCGTTCGACAGGTTAAAAGTAGTGCTACAACATATTGAAACACCAAAACATTCCGGCTAGCTGTTCAAAAGTTATTGAATTCCAAAGTTTTGCAATATTGACTATCATGTTCATTATGTATATGTGGACTTGGTAGTTTTTTCGGAGAAAATCGAAATTATGCTTTTGTGGAAACGCACAGCGTGAGCCACTCAGACATGCTAGAGACCATCGAAAAGAAGTTTCTTGTAGAATAAGAGTGGGACAACTTTATATTGTTCTTCCAGATCATTCTGCACGCGGAGAAGAAAGTTATAAATTTTCAGAGTTGAGATTGCGTGAAATTTCTGAAATTGTATTTTTTGGTTATCGATAGTGTGGGCGATCCCGTGTACAAAAATTTGATTCAATTAAAAGGTTCAACAGGAGATGAATAGCTTAACAACATAATTTGTGTCTCTTAGCAGTCTGCAGTTTGGTTCAAAAGATATTCTAGGTCTAAGCTGGTCAATTTTTGGAAATTCAAATTACTACCTCTTTCATGGGCTTAGCGTGAGCCAACTGGTAGTCTCTCAAAAAAATTATGCTTGCGCTTGAAAGCCCTCGCGTTGTTCAACAACATCGTATTTGAATGCCGCATCATTCTGACAAGCGGTTCAAAAGTTTTTACAGGTTGAATTTTGTATTTTTAAATATTCGATATTTTTACTTTGCGGAATCAGTGTGCGTTAGGTATCCAGAAGTTAGAGAGAAGAAAAAAAGTGTGCCTTCTGCAGTTAAATAATAGTGCTACAACATATTGAAACACCAAAGCATTCTGACTAACCGTTCAAAAGTTGTTGAGCTCCAATTTTTCTATAATATTCGCTATTTTGTTCATGTATTTGTGGACTTGACATTTATTTCGGAAAATCGAAATTATGCTGTTGCGGAAACGCTTAGCGCGAGCCACCCAGACATGCTAGAAACAATCGAAACAAAGTTCCATGTCGAAGATAAGTGATACTAAATTATGTTGTTCTCCTAAAGCATTCTGCACAAGAAAAAAATAGTTATTGGTTCCCAATGTTGAACTAAAATCAATTTTTTTTAAATTTACTTTTTGGTTTTTGATATTTTGGGCGATCCCGTCTACAAAAATTTGATTTAATTGATAGGTTCAACAGGAGAAAAACGGCTTAACAATTTATAATTCGCCTCTGTTAGCATTCTGCAGCTTGGATCAAAAGTTATTCCAAGTCAAAGTTGGTCAATTTTTGGATTTTCAAATTTTTCCTCTTTCAAGGGCTTAGAGTGAGCCAACCATTAGTCGCTCAGAAAGAATGATGCATGCTCTCAAAAGCCCTTACGTGGTTCAACAACATCACATTTACATGCCGCATCATTCTGACCAGCGATTCAAAAGTTATTAAAGGTTGACAATGGATTTTTGAAATTGTCACTTTGCGGAATCCCTTAGGGTTAGCCTTCCAAAAGTTGCAGAGAAACAAAAAACCGGTGCGTTCGACAGGCAAAAAAAAATGTGCGTTCGACAGGTAAAGAGTAGTGCTAAAACATATTGAAACATTAAAACATTCTGACCAGCTGTTCAAAAGTTATTGAGCTCCAAAGTTTCACTAATATTCGCTGGCATGTTCATTATGTATACGTGGACGGCAGTTTTTTCGGAAAAAATATAAGTATGCTTCTGTGGAAATGCATACCGTGAGCCACTCAGATATGCTAGACAATTGAAAAGTGGTTTCATGTAGACTAAGAGTGGGACTACATTATATTGTTCTTCCAGATCATTCTGCAGACGGAAAAGAGAGTTATACATTTTCAGAGTTGAGATAAAATGAATTTTTCGAATTTGTCCTTTATGGACTTCGATAGTGTGGGCGATCCCATGCGCAAAAATTGGATTTTATTGTAAGGTTCAGCAGCAAAACAAGTAGCAAAAAAACTGGTAATTCGTGTGTGTTAGCATTCTGCAGCTTGGTTAAAAGTTATTCAAAGTAAAAGGTTGGTATATTTAGGATTTTCAAATTTTCACCTCTTGCAATGGTTTAGCGTGAGCCAATCAGTAGTCTCTGAAAAAATGATGCAAGTGTTCAAAAGCCCTTGCGTAGCTCTACAACATCGTATTTGTACACCGCATCATTCTGACCAGCGGTTCAAAAGTTATTGAAGGTTGAATTTTGAATTTCTGAATTTTTTGATTTATTCACAATGCGTTATCGCTTAGCATTAGCCATCCAGAAGCCGCAGAGAAGAAAAAAATTTGCGTTCGACAAGTAAAAAGAAGTGCTACAACATATTGAATCACCAAAACATTCCGACCAGCCGTTCAAATTGTACTTTTTATTTTTCGATAGTGTTGGCGATCCCGTTCGCAAAATTTTTGATTCAATTGAAAGGTTCAATATAAAAAGAGTAGCCCAACAACGTATGATACGTGTCTGTTAGCATTCTGCAACTTGATTCAAAAGTTATTCCAAGTCAAAATATGTCAATTTTCTTAATTTTCAAATTTTTTGCCTCTTTCAAGGGCTTAGCGTGAGCCAACCAGTAGTCTCTCAGAAAAAAAAATGCGTGCGTTCAAAAACCCTTGCGTAGTTCTACAACATCGTAGTTGTAAACCGCATAATTCTGACCAGCGGTTCAAAAGTTATTAAAGGTTGAATTTTGGAATTTTTGAAATTTTTGATATTGTCACTTTGCGGAATCGCTTAGCGTTAGCCATTCAGAAGTTGCAAAGAAGAAAAAAAGTGTGCGTTCGACAGGCAAAGAGTAGTTCTACAATATATTGAAACACCAAAACATTCTGACGAGCCGTTCGAATGTTATTGAGCTCCAAAATTTTGCTAACATTCGCTATTATGTTCATTATGTATTTTTGGACTTCACAGTTTTTTCGGTGAAAATCGAAATTATTCTTGTGTGGAAACGCATAGCGTGAGCCACTCAGACAAGCTAGAGACTATCAGAAAGAAGTTTCTTGTAGAATAAGAGTGGGGGACTACATTATATCAATCTTCAAGATCATTTTGCCAGCGAAGAAGAAAGTTATAAACTTTCAAAGTTGAGATAAAATTAAAATTTTGAAATTGTACTTTCTGTTTTTTGATAGTGTGTGCGATATTGCCCGCAAAAATTTGATTCGATTGAAAAGTTCAACCAAAAAAAAAGAAAGACAACAACTCATAATTCAGGTCTGTTAGCATTCTGCAGCTTGGTTCAAAAGTTATTCCAAGTCAAAGTTGGTCAATTTTTGGATTTTCAAATTTTCACCTCTTTCAAGGATTTAGCGTGAGCCAACCAGTTGTCTCTGAAAAAAAGTATGCGTGTGTTCAAAAGCCCTTCCAAAGCTCTACAACATCGTGACTGTATACCGCATCATTCTGACCAGCGGTTCAAAAGTTATTACAGGTTGAATTTAGACTTTTGAAATTTTTGATTTATTTTTACTTCGCGGAATCAAGTGTTTACAAGTGTATGAAGTCAACAACAGGATTATTGGCCCAAACAAGGTTACCTTTTGGTAGCAAGAGTGTTAGTTCTGGAGTAGAACGTCTAAGAGGCCTATTGGCCCAAACTAGGTTGCCTTTTGGTAGCAAGAGGATTAGTTTTGAAGTAGAACGTCTATGAGAGCTTCGTGTGCCTTTTTTTCTATAACAACAGGAAATGGAACGGTGTAGCTATTTATCGGCGTTTTATGTAGAACTTATCGAGCCGCGACTTAAACGTTTCGATTGTATTGCTGTTTACAACCTCCGCTGGAAGTTTGTTCCATTCTTCGAACAACACTATACGTGAAGAAATTGAGCGTGATGTCGAGTGAGAAACGTTTCCCAACGATTTTGTATCCATTGTTCCTAGTCACTTCGTTTGTGTCTAGAATGAAAAGGCTCTCTCGGTCAACGTTTTCCTTACCCTTCATAATCTTTCACACTTCTATCATGTCGCCTCTGACTCGACGTTTCTCAAGCGAATAAAGATTGAGTTCACGGAGCCTGTCTTCGTACGATTTATTCCGCAGCGAGGGGATGAGTTTGGTAGCTCTACGTTGAACCTTCTCAAGTTTAATAACGTCTTTTCTTGGGAATGGATACCAGAATTGAACGGCATACTCGAGATGCGGTCTAACAAATTCATTAAACAACTTGAGCATACTGTGCTGTTTTCTGTAAGAGATAGTGCTGGATATCATACCTAGCATTTTGTTGCCTTTCTTGGCAGCATCGTTACACATTGCTTGCTGCTTTTTAAGTAGTTTCTAATGATTACACCTTAATCTTTCTCTTCGTTGACGGGAATGAATTTTTTTCCAGACATTGATTGTTCGTGTTTGGTGTTATGAAGACCTATGTGCATAACTTTGCATTTGTCGACATTGAATTTCATTTGATACTTTTCTGACTAATCAACAATTTTGTTCAAGTCTAGTTGGATCTGCTGACACTCTAGTTCAGTTCGCACTTTTCCTCCGATCTTAGTATCGTCTGCAAACTTGCTAATGTTTGAGAGTACGTTGCTATCGAGATCGTTAATGAATATTATAAAGAGAACGGGCCCTAACACGGATCCTTGAGGCATGCCGCTTGTAATGTTACCCCATGAGGAGGAAGCTCTGTTAAGTACAACACGCTGTCGCCTGTCCGTAAGCCAGCATTTTATCCAGCTGTTAAGCTCACCTCAAATACCGATGCCGTGCAATTTACTAATTAGGCGCTTGTCGGGGACTTCATCAAAGGCCTTTTGAAAGTCAGGGTAAATTATATCGATTAGAGATTTTGTGTCGTGGATTTCGATTATGTTTCTGAAAAAGAGTAGCAGATTTGTAAGACAGGAACGGTTGTGTCTAAAGCCATGCTGGGAGTCACCAATCAATTTGTTTGACTCTAAGAATTCTGTAATTTTATCCGTTATCAAACTTTCCAT
>SDVV010001790.1:0-24605 GCA_016164225.1 Gammarus roeselii
AATCACTTCACCGTTGGAATTAAACTTTATAACCCCTACACTCACCGATACCGACGCTGACTCTGATTAAACCTCATAACCCCTACACTCACCGATACCGACGCTGACTCTGATTAAACCTCATAACCCCTAAACTCACCGATACCGACGCTGACTCTGATTAAACCTCATAACCCCTACACTCACCGATACCGACGCTGACTTTGATTAAACCTCATAACCCCTACACTCACCGATACCGACGCTGACTCTGATTAAACATCATAACCCCTACACTCACCGATACCGACGCTGACTCTGATTAAACCTCATAACCCCTACACTCACCGATACCGACGCTGACTCTGATTAAACCTCATAACCCCTACACTCACCGATACCGCCGCCGACTCTGGTACTTTTCTTAATACTGCATTATACTCAATACAATTTTGTATAACCAACGAAATGTACATACAACAATGAAAAATTCATTTAAAGTAATTTTTTGAAAATTGTTATTACTGAAAATCGGCCGCAAGCAGAAATCAATCTTACTTTGCTGCAAAAATAACGTCTTTTTAAAATAATGCAATAAAAGCCAGCGCAACATATTACTTGATCATGTAAGGTATCACTCAGCCCCTATGTATCTTAATTCGTTCACGAAACCAGCTTATTTTAACAAGCAGATAAATGAACATTTCAAATAAGAAACAGCATTTCAACTTTACTCAAGCGCAAACATCGAGATGTTGAGATCTTTCAGATATCGGCTTTCAAACTAAGCTTATATTTTTTACTTTGAAAAACTCTGCTTCTAGATTCCAAAACCCCGTTAAGTTGCTCATGAATTTGTAATTCAATTAGATCAAGTTCTCATAGCTTTTTTTTGTTATGCATGTTTTTTTTTTATCATGTGGTATCGGTTAAGTATCGGTCAGAAACACCGATTCTCACCTTCATCGATACCGATACTTCGATACAACTCTGCGTCATAACGGACAAACCCTTGACTGATGCAACAAGCGATGATTGATTGTAAGTCCACCTTATTATAACGCTCTTTTTGTCTTGATAAATGCCGTCCGGCAATGGCAACGTTGAAGTTTGATGAAATGAAATTTTCAGTCAGAAGTATGGTGTTCTTCTCATTGGTGTCTTTAGAAACCAATAACATATGGAATAATGTGGGTGAAGTTGGTTGGTGAAATATGGAACAGGGGAAATATGGAACATACTTGCACGGGAATACAGAACACATCAAAGGTAATTCCCGTCATTCAATTTTTCTTCAAAAGTAGCGTCGTTAGACGACCTAACAAATAAATTTGACCAAGAAAACATTACTTGCAAGTCTCAATGGTGATCTATTATAAAGGACCCTAAAATTATAACCACAAAGTGCATTTAACCGTATTAATGCACAATAACTTCTTAATAGATAGTACATTCCTGCACTACACATCAAAATCTGGCTCTCACGAGGGCAACCCTTCACGAGGATAACTGTAGTTGGCATGCATATCAAAGGCTCGCTACACGTCAATCACACGCTCTAGGAAATTGACACGATTAGGCATTTTAAACTCTGAATTAATGAATTGTATTAAGAAGGAGTGGAACTTCACAGTTTTTGATGCATCAATGACAAAAGTTAAGTTTCAGCTTCGAATGGGACCCATTTCATGAGCGCAGATCTGAACCCTTTGGATGAAGCTTGCAACTGCCCGTCGAACTTTTTCCTTGCTTATTTCTTAGCAGTTTATTCAAATATTCAATTGTCGTTGGCTTGCGTTCGTGGACGATGGATTCCATCTCTCCCCAAAAGCAGTAGTCGAGCGAGCTGAGGTCGGGGCTATGAGCTGGCCAAGACTGGTTGTTCTGACGTGCAGTTGCATGCTTATGTTCAAAAATAATATTTCTGAACCTAATGAAGCTGCGCAAAATACAAAAGGTATTTAAATACTTTTTTCAGAGTGTTTGATCGAAATCTACCTCAGTGAAATCGCCAGTCTAGCTGAACACGAAACCATCCTTCACGCGCCCTCGAGTGGATAGAGCGTACATTCATCTTTGTTCAAGTGCGACCTAAGGGTGCCTCTCCCGTTGCTGCATCACGCCTCGGGTGCGCCTTGTTAATCCTGAGTGAATATGTGGGGCAGTGGAAGATAAAGTTTGTGTAATACTGGTATACAAATCCCGCTCAAACTGTCCCTCAGGGACATATAAAATTATGTTCAGATCAAGTCAACAATTGCAGGTTTGGTCACGCGGGGCTGCACGTTACGCTTTTGACAACATTTATAGTACAAATGTGTTGAATAACAATTGAAAAAGCATTGACGAATAAACTTGGTATATTATAAATGATCATATGCATACGACCATTGCAGGTTCATTTTACATATTATGATGAAATGTTAGGTTATCGTTTGATTGGCAGTCATTCCATTATCAATACCTGGATTTGTAATAATATTTTTATCCAGTGCGAAGTGTGACAAATGGGATATGCTAGCTATATGATTCATCACCTTTTGAGCTGTTTCTTCATAAACAAACAGCATAGCATGTTTATTCGTGATTCAGCGCATGCTTTGTATTGGAAAAAGTGCATTTGCCACGAATGTATTTCCAGTATGCATGTATCACGACATAAATATGTGAAATTCGTTTGGAATTTATTGTCCTCAGATTATGTTTAATTTGAATTTGCTAAATGTAAATTTAGTTATCTGATGAAATAGATTTTACAGAATAATTCCATATTACCTAAATAAAAAGTAGACTATTGATGCTTCTCTCAACCAGTCACGGTGGGAGGAAGAGTGTAGTGCATCTTCCTCCACACAGCTGACACCTCTCGAAGAGCTCAGTGACTCTTCTTCCAGTCAGCTCCCTCCTCTCGACGAACTCAGTGCCTCTTCTCCCTATGAGCTACCTCTTCTCGATGAGCTCAGTACCTCTTCTCCCTATGAGCTACCTTCTCTCGACGAGCTCAGTGCCTCGTCTCCCATTGAGCTCCTCCCTCTCGACGAGCTCAGTGCCCCTTCTCCCACTGAGCTCTCTCCTATCGACGAGCTCAGTGCCCCTTCTCCCACTGAGATCCCTCTTCTCGACGAGTTCAGTGCCTCTTCTTCCGCTGAGCTCCCTCTCGACGAGCTCAATGCCTCTTCTCCCACTGAGCTCTCTTCTCTCTACGAGATCAGTGCCTCTTCTCCCACTGAGCTCACTCCTCTCGACGAGCTCAGTGCCTCTTCTCCCAATGAACTCTCTCCTCTCAACGAGCTCAGTGCCTCTTCTCCCAATGAGCTCCCTCTTCTCAACGAGCTCAGTGCCTTTTCTCCCACTGAGCTCTCTCCTCTCGACGAGTTCAATACCTCTTCTCCCACTGAGCTCTCCTCTCTCTATGAGCTCAAAGCCTCTTCTCCTACTGAGCTCCCTCCTCTCGACGAGCTCAGTGCCTCTTCTCCCACTGAGCTCCCTTCTCTCGACGAGCTTAGTGCCGTCCTGCCTCATGTTAACATTATAGATTCTGCAAAATGCGTTTCCTGGTCAAGAGGTTGTCGTACCCAGGGCCTTGTGCTGCCCGGTCCATCATTGGCAGAGCGGAGGAGCGGGTGTAGTGGGAAGTAGTTGGTGCCCATGTTCGGCAGCCGACTCCTTGTGAAGTAGTTGGTGCCCATGTCTGGCAGCCAACCCCTTGGGAAGTAGTTGGTGACCATGTTCGGCAGTCGACCCCTCGGAAAGTAGTTGGTGTCCATGTTTGACAGCCAACCCCTTGAAAGAAGTTGGTACCCATACACGCAGCCAACCTCTTGGGAAGTAGTTGGTGCCTATGTTTTGCAGTCAACCCCTTGGGAAATAGCTGGTGCCCATGTTCCAAACCCCTCTACTGAGACAGTGTTATAGTTCGCTCCAATGTTTTTGGCAACTATTTCTTGTGAGGTAGTTGATGACTATTCCCGGCTGTGACAGCTTTTGTTCATCGTGCAAATAAGGCGAATGTTGAAAAGAGGTTCGGATGATTCACTGAAATGGTCGATTTGGATACACGTTAGGGACGCAACGTTCATGGCCTGCAGTCGGGTCATTTTAATATGGAAGATTTTCTGTGGTTTGAATACGTGCTTTGTAAATGACAGGATTATTCGAAATCAAACTCGTGTGGGGTTTCATTATGATAATTTTATCACGGTAAATACAGCGCAGTTGATGAAATTGATCTGTACGTAATATGTACACCGTGTGGTTATCCTTACATCAACAGTAAGCCCGCATTTGCCATTGAATCAAGATTTCCAAACAATAACTATCATTCTCCAGCCCCCGATGTAACCCCACTTGCGGCTACCTCCGTCTTGAGGTGGTGCTGTGTTTTAATGAGGCTATTTCAGCAAGTAGGCGTCGTAAAGGATCACCTCCTCTCAGCTGCAGGCCTTGGGTGGTGTACGCGAGGTCACGTTTGACCGATGGTTGGGTGTACCATCCTCTCTTTGAATAATGGCCTGCCATTAGTGGAGTGGCAGGCTTTTTAATTAGGTTACGCGGTGCCAGATGGTGTTCCAAGGATACATTCAAAACAATACACGTGTGATAAATAAATGAAATAATGTGGAACGTGCAATGGAAGAGCAGGCGAGATTCTCCGTCCTGTCTCTCGAAAGTTCGTCTACTGCCTAAACCAATTCCACGAGTTGAAAGGAAATCAGTGGATAATACAAAGTCTCGTTCGTGAACTGAAACAAACGAAGATCGTCGGTCACTATTCAAACACAAGTTATTTACCTCTTTGTACAGCTCCTTTGAATTTTTAGTTTAGGTGATCCGACGATCTTCGTTTGTAAGCTATACACAGTAAATCAAGTCAATTGATGCAAGCCGTTAGAGTTTTCTAACTATACCGAGACTTTGTAATTTCCAATGATTTTCTTTCAACTCGTTTTGTTGCAACTCACCCCTCTTTTTTCTTATCTCTAATCTTTATCATAATCAACCAATTCCTCTTTTCTTCAATTATCCGTGCTATTTCTCAATGAATATATTCCAAGATGATAATTATTGTTTGCATGTAAAAATCAACCATTTAGGATATTATCTACTTTTGTTTAGGATCTTGATGAGCACGAAGATTACCGTCGCAGGAATGGGAACAAATGAGTGTTTTCCAAGATGTACTAAATATGTCGTTTCTCTGTTGTTGAATGACTGATCAACATCGCAAGTTTCTCCAGTAGAATAAGTCGTGATTTTTAACAGTATATGCACTTATTGTTCCAAAATTTCCTATGATTTTGGAGAGAAGCTTCAGTTTCTGCACCTAATAACTATTCCTCTCCCCCGACAGCCAATATGGCAGTAAAGTTCGTCTCTCCCCTCAGACATCAATGAGTGCACTGCAAGTAACGGCGGCTGCAGCCACCACTGCCAGAACACCATCGGCTCCTACCGCTGTTGCTGCCAGCCGGGGTATCGACTACAAAAGGACGGGGTATCATGTGAAGGCGAGTGGTGCCCTTCGGTTTGAAAGGTGGTAAACGGAGGTGAGGCTGGAGTCACTTCTATTCCTAAAATTTATTGACGTTGACTCCCGCACTGACGACGCGCTACTTATTCACGTTGACTCCTGTACTGATGACGTGCTATTTATTGACGTTGACTCCCGCACTGATGACGCGCTATTTATTGACGTTGACTCCCGTACTGATGACGTGCTATTGATTGACGTTGACTCCCGCACTGATGACGCGCTATTTATTGACGTTGACTCCCGTACTGATGACGCGCTATTTATTGATGTTGACTCCCGTACTGGTGACGCGCTATTTGCCAAGGGCATCGTTTGAGGTGGCAAAGGGTGTCTTTGAGACATCACACTGCCCTGCAGACGCCCCTTTGAATTGACCATATGGCTTCTATGAGCCATAGGTGATTGTGCCATGAGTGGTGTCCACCAGTGTTCTGCGTTAGCAAAAGGTGAGTGAGGGTTCTTCGAGTGGAGCTCCTCAGGATGTCCCGTTAGTGAAATGTGTGTGAGGGTGTCCTGAGTGGAGTCCTTGGGTGTGCCCAGTATCGAAAACCTTCAGAACATATGAAAAAATTAGTCAGACATTCAACAGTTCCTACTATGATTCTAAGTCTTAGTTTATTAGAGTATCGATAATGTATATTATGATTTTGATTTCTCTCCATGAAGTACGAACCGACCTCGCACGAAGGATGACCCGCGAGGAATTCATCTTGAACTTTGCTTCGATAATTTGAATAGTACATTTTGTAATGAAGCTCATGTGACCGATTCAAAAAATGAAAACCTGTTGCTAGACGATGGAGTAAATTATTCATGAATAATTATAATACTACTTCTAATAAAAACAATAATATGGATGATAATAATACAAAAAAATAACGCCCAAATAGATTCATGTATAAAAGATTTTCTACCACCTGATAATTTTTGCATCGTTTTCAAGCGTAGTTCCTTCCTACCCAATACTCCCAACCCCACAACTCCTGCCCCGTAGCCCCTCTGACCAGTGCCTGCCCTGCCGCCAGACATCAACGAGTGCAGCAACCACAACGGGGGCTGCTCCCACACCTGCACCAACACGGATGGCTCCTACCAGTGCTTCTGCCTCAGGGGACACATGCGCCTCGACAACTGGACCTGTGCCAGTAATAATCTCACCAGCAACTGTGACACATTGAAGTTACCCAAAGAGGCATTTGGTCATCGATGTTATTTACTTAAACGTGTCAATATATGAGAACTAATTGGTTATTGCTCGGAGACCTAAGGGCCCTAAGCGCTATTTCTCGACTGATGAAAAGCTAGATGATGTCACACTTGATTTTGTGGAAGAAATTAAGTATCTTGGGCACAGTATTTCTGCAGATTGCACTGATGATAAGGATGTTGCAAAGCAGACCAGGCGGCAAAATTACGAAGGTAACAGCTAATGCGGAAATTCTCCTTTGCACCAAAGGAAGCAATTCTCCACAGTGCATTTACTGCAATGCACTGTGGAACAATTTTTGCCAATATAATACGAGAGAGCTGACAGTGAGTTATAATGATACCCTTCGTCGACTGATGAAGGTTTCGTGCCCGACGTCCGCGTGCAGGGTTTTTGCAGAGAACAACACGTCGAATAAGCGGATCACATTAAAGTTCTTTTTCGTAAAGCGGCAAACAGCCTCATGACCAGAGTGAAGGCTTCTAACAATAAAATCCTTAATGCAAACTGCAGTAGTGATGCGCCCACTGGGTCGTCAATGCTAGCTTGTTGGAGAGAAATACTGTACACGCTAGAAGGAAGATTATATGTGTGTTCTATACGTATACCATTGTTATCCATATTTTACTTGCTGATTTGACTTGTCTGTCTGCCACTTGCGGATTACTTAAATTTATATTAGATTAAGTTAAATGCATCAGATATACTTTATAAAATGCTGAATTTAAATAAAGTAATTGTTATTATTCTTATTTAATGTCAATCGATCAACAATTTCCCATTAAGCTGTTAATTATAGCTATCAACCTAGATAATTTTGCTTAGCATAACCCTTGCTAATTAAAAAAGTTTTTGATCATTGGACACTGTTCAAACAACGTATTAAGAAGGGGGTGCTAATATACCTAGTTAACCTACTAGAGTATTGGTACCAGCAGCAAGGATGTGTACGGTGGGGAAGTTCAACATCAACCCCGCTTCCAACATCTTATGGGATAAGGCAGGGAGGCCACCTCTCGACTTTCCTGTTCAGTGTGTGTGTGTAGACAGCATACTCGACCAGCTATCACCTAACCGTGTTTGGTGTCACCTTGACGGCTGCTGTGTTAACGCGATTAGCTATGTAGACGACATGGTCCTGCTGGCCCCACATGTCGACGCTCTTCATACGATGCTAATATATGTGAGACTGATGTCACAAAACTAGGTATCGAGTAAAGTACTGGTAAATCATTGTTTATGCTAGTGAACCACCCAACCAGAGGTTCCAGCACGGAACAGACAGCATACTCAACGAGACCCTGCTGGAGTATGTGGATAATTTCTCTTATTTGGAGCATTTAATTACAAACAACCGATGTGACAATGAGGATAACTTCAAACAACTCAGGAAATTAAATGCGGTTGTCATTCAGCTAATAATTTTTTCAACTTTTACGCTGCAAACAGTAAGCGTTACCTTTCCCGTGTGATGTGTCCTTGTGTATGTGCTCACGTAGCAAGAGGATATAGAAGGTATCTACGTGCATGTGTGTGCACGCTTTTCAGTACTCCTACTATCTGCACGTTTGTTCTTATGGGGCGTAAATTAAACGTTGCGGTAGGCATATCAAATAAAAATTGTTTCTTTGTAATCATAATTGTCCCATCAAATGCTTCAAGAAAAATTATTATTATTGGTACAACTCAACCTAACGAAAACAAAGGCAAGATAATGAGTAAAGAAACTCCCAATTACTTCAAAATACTACAAAGACATTTACTTAAGACAACTATTTGAATCCATCCTCATTTGTTGGCATGTGCGATATCGACAGACCGTACCTAACAAAAATCCATCGGCTAGCAATGCCAATTCAGACCTGCACTCTACTGATTTCTTTACATTTAATAAATATCATATGAATATTTCAAGTAGAACTATTCTTCTGCAGTTCTCCACCCAGGTATCCACACTTGAAGAAAACATCGTTGGCTTCAAAGTAACCTATCGATCCCATTTCCACACATTCGTATATCGCCCTTCCCTTCTGCAGGCAGTAACTATCTGAGCGGTTGCCGGGTGGCCAACGGCGGCTGTGAGCACATCTGCAGACCAGGACCAGAGGGGCCGCGGTGTAGCTGCCGGCCAGGGTATGCTAGACCTTCTTGAACACTTTGCTGAGAGAATACTTAATAAATGCTACTTATTCTTAATCCTTGATAGCCGTTGTGATGCAGTGAGCCCGCACTATCATTGATATCCCACATTGGTGTTCATGGAAGGAATTTAAGTTGGATACCACGATTAGTATTATTTTTCGCTGATGTCATACTTGGGTGTTGCTGGGGCCTAGTCCTAATAGTGCAGACACAGACAAATGACCACATCAAGACACTAAGTTTGAACCACGATAAAACACACATTTGGAAACTGTACGGCCAGGGCAAAAAACATACAGACACACCAGGAGAAGTATTAGACGGCTCTAACTCTGGTCGACCTCGGTGGGATCCATCACCAGCCTTTGGGATATGAGCTTCTTCCAATACAGATCGCTGATACTAAGTCACAAAAAAAGCACTTTGGACGATGCATGACTTGCCTCTCTTCTGGTGAAAACTGCAACGACCGTTCCTACTTTGCCAGGCAAGTGTTGTCACCAGACGGGCGTCACTGTCAGCCCAAAGACCCGTGCCTTACGGCTGGCTGCAGCCACGACTGCCTTCTCAAGGGCGGTGACCCTCAGTGCCAGTGTCCCAGAGGGATGCTCTTCTCTCAGGACGGCAAGAACTGCTACTGCCCTGACGGCCACCAGCTCTCGCCAGACGGGCTGACTTGTGAGGACACTGACGAGTGTCATCAGGAGCTGGCGGCGTGTAGCCAAGGCTGCATCAACACAGAAGGGTCGTTCGAGTGCACATGCAATCGAGGATACCGGCTGGACGATGACTTGTCAACATGCATTCGTACGTAAGATGACTCGTCTAATGTATCGATTTTAGATGAAGTCAAACATGTAAAATTATCATCACAGTAATTGAATATTACTGCAAGTCGCGTGCATGACCCCTTTTCATATTTCTATGTCCTTCTCTGTTAAGTAGGACGAGAGTAATATCATCATATGTTTGCTTATCTCAAATACACCGTAGTGTATCATACGCACAGTAGGGAAGAAACTCTGTTAGCATTTTAGCTGTCCGAATGTTCTCTAGTGTCCACAAATTGCCGCTTGTTCATAAGCAGCTTTGCAGTGTTAACTTTCAAATAAACCAGGAACACAAGGCCTGCTCAACAAACCAATAGGAATCATGCAGCAATTCTTCATGAGTTAGGAGGGTTTTTCCAAATAACTAAAAAACAATCGAATGAAATGCACCGATGAGCGTTTAGGCAGCAACGTATTAAGTGAATCTACACGGTTGGAAATATCCCTTTTATTATCACTGAGACGGTCATGACAAATAATATTGATATTTGGTCATAGTCTCTGTCTGCAGCTTCTATCATAGCCCCTCCCGCTCTCCCAGCGGTAACACCCGACCCCCTCAACTGGTGCGCCACAACCAACGGCGGCTGCCAGCAGCTGTGCCAGCACACCAACCATGGAGCAAGATGCTTCTGCCAGACTGGCTACACCCTCGCCCCTGATGCCAGGAGCTGTGAGGTGAGGCTTGTTGTTGGCAGATGCTTCTGCCAGAAAGCCGACACCCTCTCAACTGATAGTACTTCTGTGTCAAATTCCAATTCAAATGCAGACCTATTTTTTGTTACATTTATTCAAAACGCCAATTACTTGAATTACCCGCTTTGCTGCCGAATCTGGCTTCCAGCCTTCCTACAATCCTGCTGAGGCGCTGCCGTTTTTCCATCACTGAATTTGAAGGCAAATATTCATCCACTGAATTTAATTCCATAAAAAAACTTACAATATAAATGAGCATGTACAACTACAACATAGGCACTGCCGGGACGCTACTGTTTTACAGGGTCCATTTTTGACTTCGAGGAAACTTATTAACAAGATCAGTTGTTTTAACAGTTACTACAGTTTTTAAAAGTTTGTTTGTCGAATATTTTAAGAGGAACGAGAAGAAAGGGGTTCAGAATTAAATTTCATCGTTACAAAAATAATCAATAGCTGAGGATAGGTTAAATAAATGTTAAAAACAAAGAAACAGGTCTATGATCATTCACGGTTTTCTTTTGATGTCATTATAGTACTTCCAAACTAATTTGTGTAACAGCCGAAGAGAATTTATAACGTTCTCTACAAATTTATGTCGCGCGCAAAATAACCTTCCAATCAATTTTCACAACAATCATCGTTTTAAAACTACGAATATCCTGATACTGGAAGATCAATATAACTTCCAATAAATATTACTTCCAAACTTTTTACAGAAACAATGATTGAGATTTATTCAATTCAAATAGGAAAATCTCGTATGTACGCGATCATTACACAAGAAAGGCGGATAACCTTGTTATACCCGTTATAATAGATCCAAAGCCAAATTTAGTATACACTTTACCTGTTAGAAATGAAAACACGCTAACTTCTGTTCACCGTCAGAAGGTCTCTCTTTCAGTAGCTAAGTCAAGACTGAAAAAGTCATATTTATCACATTACTAGCCCAATAATTATTTATCATAGATATATAGTTTTTTCACCGCATCTCAAGCGCATCCGAATTTGTGACCTTGTTAGAAGCAAAGGAATTACCAGCGCAACAACAACATTGCGGTATGTTTAGGGTTTTATTTTTTCACTGTTAGTAGAAACCTTTTGTCAAATAGTGTCGGGTATTAAACTGTCCCTGTGCATGTTTCTATTTCGTGTTTATAGGCTCAATAAATCCGGATAAATATAACTTTCAGATCTTTTAGGGTAAGCTTAAATCAATAGGTTAGTACGTAATGATTAGATTGCAAGAGACGATCTGAATAGCTTAAATCGGGACTTCAATTTTATACCTTGTATACCATGATTGTAAAATAAAATCATAACATGTAACCTGTACTATCTTGTTGTTATAAACATCTTTAGGCGGGCTCACATAGATAAAAGAATTTACCTGCTGTTATTCTCCGTTGTTGTTGTTGATTATCAGTTGTAGTAAAATAAGTTAACTGAACTCCCCGAAGTGTTAACAATTGTAACCTGAACATATCATATTTCTATGCACACCCTAACAAATGACTGTTTCCACTAAGGTGTAGGTTCGAAATCTTTGTGCAAGCCAGGCTACTCGTGTATCAGAGGTCGTTGTTGACACAACCTGTTAGCGCGCACCGTGTGCCGATAAATCTGTGTGTACAAGCCATCTCTTCCTCCCTCTCTTTGTCTACCGTGTCATCTCCATGAGTATACTGTACGACAAAGCTTTGCCGAGTACCTACGGAAATGTAGACAGTTCCAGTTGGTCTGAAGGTATTCGTGATGCTGCATTTCTTAGCCGTAATGATATGCACCGCGGTGTTGTGAAATGCGCATAAAAAAGAATAACGCGAAATGTTGTGCTGTATTGCTGAAATAATGCTTCGTCATACTATCTAATTCAGGTTTTGTAGCTCCGCACACAAATAACGTTTTTGAATATGCAGCATTTTACGGGACAGGAACGACTTGCGAAATGTATATTTTCTGTGTTCTAGGATATCGACGAGTGCAGTCTGGACCCTCCGCTGTGTCAGGACGACTGCAACAATACTCAGGGCAGCTACTCATGCAGCTGCTTCTCCGGCCACACGCTAAGCCAGGACGGCTTCACCTGTCTAGGTAGCCACTATGACACCTGTTATACTCTTAATATGATCGAAGACTAAATCTAGTGCTGCTTGAACCCGGTATCTATGTTATTGTTGCTGCTGTAGCTCCTCAAATAGGGCAAGCAGAACATGCTGGAGTAGTGCAAGCAGCAAGTGTAAAAATCAATAGGAACATCGTGCTTACTATCGTTTGGAAACATACAGAGCGGTGTGTCGGATGAAATGGGGTAAAATGTGGCACCAAAACGGGATCAGAAAACATATTCACTAAAATAAGATAAAAATTGATGTAAATGCAATGGTATTTACCGCATGCGTTCATAAAACACGAAAGGACAAAATTGCTGTGACAGAGCGAACACTGAAGATCTCCGAACTCGTTCACCACAATCAATTGACTAAAACTGTCAATGACAACTTGTTCAGTTAGACCTTTCTAAAGCATTAAACAGTGAGTACCACGACACCTTGAAAATTCCCGCAAATAAATATTCACACCTCCTAGTTTGAAAGCTACCTCATTAACCGGTTCCAATCTGTTATGATAAACAGATAAATTATTTCTCCTCGGAGACTTGTACATTTTGGTGTCCCATATGGATCGATTCTCGAACCTGTTTTTTCCTCCTATTTGTAAATAACATTAGTTGTGGAAGTTCTGTCGACTACGCAAAAATGACAATGTATGCTGATGATGTTAAATTGCTGTTCATTCGATCGGTAAATAAATTGGAAGAGCTGAAGGAAGATTCAGAAACAGCGTTGACTCACATACATAACTTGTTTACTTCAAACGGGCATTCAGTTATTGCAGATGAAACCAAGTTCATTAATCTGCGATCAACAGCAAATACATCTGGAGTACCCGACAATTTTATTGTTGACAGAGCACAAAAGTCCCCCTGTGTAACAGTGTCAAAAGTTTGGCAGTTTTGCTTGATCCTGATATCACTTTCAAACACCATATAGAAAAACTTCTCTAAACTGAACGGGCTATTCTTGTTTCTTGATCGTATCAAAAAACAACTTAATTTAAAATTCAAGACATCTCGTAATCAGTGCTCTGATTTTTTCACATTTAATCACTGCCCGTCCACGTGGGGAAGTGTAAGAAAGCGTTGCTCTCTGATATCCAACGTTTCCTGAATGTCGCCGCAAAGTTAGCTCACGACATAAATTTTACGAAGAGGAATCACATAACGCCCCGGCTATACAAACTTTGCTGGTTAAACACAAACGAGTGTCTAGATTATAACGAGGCTATCCGAGTTTACAAAATTCAGAACAAGCCGTCATGTGCAAACGGAGTTGTGTTATCAAATTGTAGAGAAGCCCACAATCAGCCAACGCTGAACTGAAGTGACATTGACAACCAGTTCAGAAGGGAAAAAGACTAGTGCAAAGGCATTTACAGTCTCAGGCCAAATTTTTTCAACAATCTACCAGCTGTCGCTTGAAAATTCTACCAACGCAGCTTATTTTTAGAAAAATGTACCACTCTACTGCTCACCCGTCGGCAAGTGTTAGCAGAATAAAAATACCTTCGTATAAGTATAGATAATATTTAGGCCTCTTAAAAACGTAGCAGCGAAGGTACACCAGACCCTGACAAGATGAGATGTACAAAAAAAACACTTATCTCTTTGAACCCTTCGCATTGCACCACAGTGTTGGGTGTTTTTTTTACGACATCTATCAGCTGTCGCAACATAAGGTATCCACGAAATTACGCAGTATTTGAACTCACTTTTTATTTTGAATACTTATTAGGATATAATTCAATTGAACAGATATGATATTTATTCTAGGAGAGCAAACGGACTATGTCATTTGACATTAAGCAAGTTTCCAGGGTATCCGCAAAGTTACGTAGTATTTGAACTCACTAGTACCTGGATTCTTTGTATGAAGAACATTTTCAAACTGGTTGCATGCTAAGGTATGTAAGCTGAGTAAAAAGTACAAAAAAAACTATTTATGCCATGTAATGTGGATTATAATACAATATGATTTATCGTTTACTTGTCCTGAATGGCCACGATCGCAATTACAGAATACATTGCACTATAATCCGCAGTCTTCCCTACGCGCTGAAAAAGCTATTCTGTACAGTTGCTTGAATACAGCAACTGCAATTAGAATTTGATATTGCGGCATTTGATCATGTAGCTTATTTTTCTTGGGACTTAGGTACATTTCTGTTGTGTAACAACATTGAAAACTCGGATAGTCGGTACATTCTCTTCACTATGCGCCAGCATTAGGTAAAATTGATCCCTGTATACGTAGACAAGTATTTGCTTTTGTATGATATATTTTCATCTTTTAATACTTATAAATGCTGGTGGAATAGTGCGATTGTTCGTTGTATTATTATTGGTGCGGTAGGCCGGCCAAATCTATTTGTTTATCATATGTTTGCGGGGTTTCACTCTGATTTAGAAATGCAGCAAACCTTGTTGCTGTAAGTAAGTAGAACACAATTGTTATTCTTGTTGTCTAATGTCTAAATATGCTCGTGCGTTTCATTTTGTATCGGTTACTTGAAAGAATTGTTTGTTATGTAACGCAGGTTGAAGTAAAACACCTCCTAAGATAGCAAAACAAAGATATTTAAGGGCATCTTCTGCATGAATTTTAGGGTTTGACCTTAATGATATTGACCCAAGGAGGTGTGATTACGAGAGAATTCATGTGTAATTTCAGTTTATTGGTGAGATCTGATATAATGCAATTCAAATTGCAACACCACTTGGAAGATCCAAATAGTCATTTCATTAGAAGAAAAACAGTGAATGTTGTAGCTGATCACTTTGCAAGACCAATTAGATAAATGTAATCACGACCAAACATAATGGGGCGTGAATATTATCGCCACGCGTTAATTAAAGCAATAAATAGTATGATCTTCTGTCATAATGGTTGGGTGTTCGTGTCGCTCTGGCTCAGGACAGGAGAGGCAACGAAGACTTTTTCGCCGTGGTGAGTTTTGGTACAACCTGTTGCCTCTGATGGCTGCTGAGTGAGGGTTAGCCTTGCGGTCGGGCCTGAGCCTCTGGCCTTGCCGACGCGTGATTGGCTACAGCCAGTCGGGGCAGACTGTTGATGTGGCTGTGCTAATTATTCGCTTTTTCTAATGCAAAACTTGTCTCCATACGTTTAAACTGTATAGATTTTGCTTTTTGAACTAAGGCTAGTAATGGGCGGAAAATATTACTATAATTTATCTGTAATTCTTAATTTAAAAACTCTCATTTAATCCTTGACTTGGCATTTCAAGATCCCTGTGCCGCTTCCCTTATGCTACTTTGCTCGCGTCCACTCTTTGCTGCCGCTCTTGGCGCTGATTGGCCGGCGCCACAAATCCTTGTTGCTGAATGGCTCCTTGCAGTATACGCCGGGAACTTTGAGCGGGAGTCCCGCACTGTTTGATGGCAAGTTAACGTGCGGAGAAATTCCTGTTGCCAAAGGGAAAACTGCAGTTGACGTGTGGTGGAATTCCCGCCGCCAGAGGGAAAACTGCATCTGCGACACATTTCCAATGGGCGTTAATACAATGGTCTAAAATATAATACCTCAATCTTAACAGGAAATACATTATTTACAGGGAGTGAATTGTGCGATAGTTGCTGTGTGGGAGAGCAATGCAGAACTCAACTTCGCAAGCCTTTACAGATCCATGCGGACCATATGCGCGAAAGTGAGATAAAACATAACAAATAATACTTGTCTCCGAGATGTCCTCAGCTGTAGTTGGATCTTGAACCTACTCATTTCTTCCATAGAACTAGCAAACCTTGTGTGTAACCAAATACCTTATACTCGATAAAATTGTACTCTGAATTTAATGTCTATTGTACATTTAATGAATACTTTCTCTAACACCTGAATACCACTAGGCATCTCGTGAGTAAATGACTTTCGTATTATTATACGGTTGTTTTAATCTCGTGCCTTCCCTGGCAGACTATGACGACTACGATGACTACAGCCACGTGAGCTCCCGGGGTGACCAGGACCTGCCCGATAACCATCGGGTAACTCACACGCGCACTCACCGCACTCACGGTGAGTAGGCCGAACTGTGACGTCCGACAGCTTAAGATTCCGCTTGAAAATATTGTCCACTGGAGTGAGTATGCCATCGACGATGGTATGATCTACTGGAGTTTGCTATCAACGAAAAAATGATCTACAGGAGTATGCTATCGACGAAAGCATGATCTACTGGACTATGCTATCGACGAAAGCATGATCCACTTGAGTATGCTACCGACGATAGCATGATCCACTGGAGTATGCTATCGACGATATCATACTACAGTGGATCATGCTATCAATTGATTGTGGTGAACGAGTTCGGAGATCTTCAGTGTTCGCTCTGTCACAGCAATTTTGCCCTTTCGTGTTTTATGAACGCATGCGGTAAATACCATTGCATTTACATCAATTTTTATCTTATTTTAGTGAATATGTTTTCTGATCGCATTTTGGTGCCACATTTTACCCCATTTCGTCCGACACACCGCTCTGTATGTTTCCAAACGATAGTAAGCACGATGTTCCTATTGATTTTTACACTTGCTGCTTGCACTACTTCAGTATGTTCTGCTTGCCCTATTTGAGGAGCTTCTGGCATTAGCTAGCATAATGTCACAAACCATTGAAGCGAGAGGGACTATCCACCTAGTTCTCAGTGAGACGCAAGGTTGGTTAAGGCTCCTCACTGCAAATAGGTACTTGTGCCCGAACACGTGGGGCGACCTCCAGAACTCCTTGGATATGAAGTCTTGGAGAAGGACCCCGCTCGTCAAAGCGAGAGACGAGGCAGATTTTCTGGTGTCGTGAGCTGTAGTGAAGGCACGCGGTGTGGCTTCAGTGATAAACGAGCTGATGTACTGCCCCACCGATGATGTCTGAAATGGTTAGCCTGCAGTAAGATGGCTGAGAAGCAAGTCATTGTTTGACGGATATTATGCTACGTAGACTTGAGTACGGTCATAGGGCCCAGGCCGTGTGCCCGGCCATCCGGCAGCAGTGAGGCGATAGAGATGAGCGGTGGCGTGTGGGTGAGGGTCTGGTTTTGTACCTGAACTTGTCATCGCATGAAGGGTTCTTGAAGAAATGTCGTCCGGTGCGTGACATTGCTGCAATCTCAGAGACCCTGTTTCCTGCTGCGAAAGCGGCGAGAAACGGAGTCTTCTGAAAGAGCGCTACTACTGACGTAGTAGTTTGAGCAGTGGAGCGAGGAGAGGCGAGCGTGTCGAGAACCTGCTCCAGCTTCCACTGCGGCTCGAAACGTCGTTGTGATTGGTATGCGTGAAACTGGGCCTTTGCCAGTTCCTTGAAGAATGCCTCGCGGGTCCTGACGCCAAACACATGAAAGAGGGGCATATGAAGTGCATTCCTGTAAGCCAGAACTGTACGAGGAATGAGCTGCTTCTGCTTGCCGGCATAGAGCAGGGACGTCAAAAGGGTGAACTGATTGATGGACTGAACCTTCCAGGCGTAGCCACGCCTGGAGACGTGTCCAGAAGCCTTGGTATCGGCGTTGTGTGGACTGCCTGTGCGTATTGACCAGGGTGTCTGCAAGCGGTCTAGTGTATTTGATAGTGAGCACCGTTATGAAAGACTTAGTGCTAGATAAGTCGAGAAGGGTTGTGATGTTAGAGGCACCTCCCTGCCTTCGACGCGCTAGCACACGTCGAGGGCGAGCGAAAAGTCGCTGAAGAATGCGACGACCTTGGGCCCCCACAGTGTGTTTGGGTTGGTCGTGCACCACAAGGACGTATCTATAGCGGTACGTCTCGAGCTTCTGGAGCACCTGGAGGGTCAGGTTGCACGGAGGGAACAGGTATATATCCGTTCACTGCTTCCATCGCATTGGAGGGAAACCACGAAAGCTGCTCGTGGGTGATGAAACGGAGCTGCAAATAGCGAGAAGTTGAGGTTTTCGGGATGCGCGAAGGGGTCTATTTTGCCGAGTCCTGACCGGGGTAGAGAGGCGGGCAAAGCCCTGAGGCGTTCGCGTCCGCTTTGTTTCTACTGGCAGAGGCGTGAGAGCTGATCGGATCAGACGTTCTGCGATCCGGGAAGGTAGGTCGCAATAAACGAGAGGTGACGGTGCTGGAGAATCTTAGAAGCTGTGCTCCAAACTTCTGCAACGCCGAGGCCTTGCTACACCCCAAGTGATTCGCCATTACAACACTTGGCCAGTGAGCTCTTGCCAGCAACGCATGTATGAAGCAAATTCGCTAGACCTCATGAATGATGGGGCAGCCCAGCTCACGCTTACATTGAAAGGAGGGGGTTGTGGTTGCAGCGACAGATGACCGAGCGCGCTCTGGTACCTGGAAAACATCTAGACCGCTAGGCGCAGGACGCCACGCGCCGCCTCGCAGACAAAAGTTGATTTTTCCTAAAAACTCGAGGACAGTTGAGGAACTTGAAAGTTTCGAAATTCCCGAGTAAAGTTAAAAGACACAGAGGTCTAAATCGGTCGAAAACTACGTTCAATGGATGTTATCAAGATTTTCTTGTAAAAACGCCTCTGTTATGTTCTCTCGACAAGATTCATTGAATAAAACCAGAAGCGCAATGCAAACCATATGGGTCCTACTCTTCACAGAGAAATAGCTTTTTATTGTGAGAATCGAGATAACAAAAGTTATAATTAATTTGCATTGCTTTATTTAAATTTTTAATTTCCTATTTTTGATTAGAAAATAACTTTCCTTAGAACGAAGATAAGATTTTTGAATAATGTTGTATCTGATCTTCTACAATTTGGATTTGGTCTTTTTCAATTTGGTCTAGAGTATTTTTTTTCTTTTAAAATTTGAATTTATTCTTAATAAATTCAATTACAAAAAGATGTTTTTTTTACAGAACAAATTTAGCATTCGTCAGTACTGGAGTCTGAACTCCATTCAGTGGGCGAAATTAAAATGAGTACAAATTGACTAAAATAGTACAGTGTTTCGAATGGACGACATCAAGAGGGCAAGCCGAGTGGTAACCCACCATGTGGGTAACTACGCGGTTTGCACTCTTGATTCCGTCCATTCGAAACACGAGTCAGTTATAGCTGTGCACTGCATCTTCGAATAAAGACAGTCTAAGCTTACCGTCTCTTTCTGTTGTTGCCGCCACATCAGGGGAAGACATCGGTGAAGGTGATCCTGACGAAGGCAGTGGCAGCGGTGGAGGCAGTGGGGCCCAGGAGCTGACTCTTCAGGAACACACCGTACAGAAGGGAAGGTGCGAACAGCAAGAGTTTTGGGTGTTCTTCTTAATCAATTACTTGTTATAAATAATTGATTCATAGATAACATGTGACTTCGTGTGTTGTGTTAGCTTCAGCAATTGCTGGAATTGGAATGCGCTGCAGTCCACTATTTCCATTTATACCTCGATTACTAAAGGTTAAAATGCAGGGATTGAACCACCGGTTTATGAATTTAGTATCTACAAGCAGATTATCAGAAATCTCACAAAACCTACAAGCTAGTTGGCGTTTTTAACTGTGGTGGTTTACATTTCTTAAAGTGGGTACTGGATCAAAGCAGAGCTGTTAATATATTAGTGTTGACCTTACTAAGGAGTTGCAGACGATTTGTTGCGCAGCCTGTGATTAGATTTATTAGAGATTCATCAATACACTCTGACTGGTGCGTTCTAACAGATGGAAATACAGACGCAATGATGAACCCCCAGAAAGGGGGTTGGTGACAGTAAGACGCATCTCTCACTCCTCTCATGCACTCACCCACGTACTAGAACTGAGCTCATAAGTTTTGAAGGGCCCGGCCAGGAGCCCCCAACACATACTTAGAGTCTAGAGTGAGGTTAGAGACTAGTAGCAGCAGCAGGGCCCGACAGCATTCACTGGTTCATTCATGCCGCGTCTTAGTTACCTGGCCACCCTCACCAACATCCAACGCTTTTCTCAACGACCCTTGAAGAGCGGGAAAATGCAATAGGGCTGCGTCAAAACACAACCTTTTACAATGATACTTCACTCCCGTCCATCCATTGCACACTTTCTTGCTAGCTTAACACTGATGTCTTTCCTCCCCAGTGCCTATGCCTACGTCCCGCTATCCATCCACCCATACTTCGGCCCACCTCTAGGTCTGCTCCACTTTAATCACTTTTTCACCAATATCTCACTGCCCGTCATCTCCAAGTGTACGAACCACCTCAGATCACGGGAATCTACTCTGTCCGCCAACTTTCTCGCCGTCGCCGTCTTCTCCACACGAGATTCCTAGTACTTAAATAACTGACCTTCCAGCAAAAAAAACAGATTTTACCCGCATCATCATTCCTCAAACATCTCATTACTTCACTTATACCAACATCATCTTATTTTACTCACCCTACTACATTCCGAGAGAGTGGCATACTTGACTTCTCATCGGAATTCGCATTGTTACAGTAAAAGTATTTCCAAGGCAAGACGTTACATCAGATTTTTTTTGAGATCTGCAAATGATAAATTTTTGAACATCAATTGCCTGGACTGTGATACAAATGACATACTTGATCTTCCTAGTGACCTGTCACATCGTGGAACGATCACTAGTTCAGAAGATTGTGTTGATTGTTTCATAACCCTATGCTGCGCTGATGGAGTGAGGGTGTCTTGCTGCTGTGCTACAAGATCTTGACGTACCCTTTGCTGGGCTGTGCTGCCATGAGTAGCTATGTGGAGAAAAATGGCTGTGTAATAACCGAGTGCCTACGAAAAGTCAACTTTCATGTTCGAATAACTAACGGTGGTGACATGAAGCTGTGTGTACCAATTTGAAAGTGCACAGACAGCTAACGGCCATTGTCCGTCGTCGATGGTGTGAGGGCACCGCCAACATAGTGTGTTGTGATTAAAGTGCGACACTGAAGCGGATGGCTTCTTGCAGCGACGCGAGTAGCAATGATGATGCAGGAGGGGAGAAAGTGTTGGTGAACGATCTTCTGTGTTTTCTTATAGCCAGAAAAAATGTATCTCCAAATGCAGACTTAATAAAACTTGCAATGGGAGAATACCCAGATAAGAAGGAGGCGACGAAAGCCTTGAGCCTCTATGTTAAAACCATGCCCAAAGTGTCATCTATTGGCAAAAACATGGGTTCCAGACGCGGAAAGGCACAGGGCATCATCAATATACTAAAAACTATTCTTCTATTGATGGACGAAGATGACCCAAATATCCCGAAACTGGCCGCTGTATATATTGACAGAATACCTCCTGTGAATCTAAGAAATATTGGTGGGGCCCACATCGTCTCACAGAACCGTGAAGTAACAGTGACACTAGCTTCGCACGGTGCAGCGATTGAAGCTTTGATGAAGAAATTGGACGAAGTACTGAGAACTGTCAGCTCACCGGACAGATGTACTTGCAACGATAGTTGGAAGATGCTGGATGTAGAAAGTTTCATTGCTGCAGCAAAAGCCAAAATAAATAGAGCAAAGAGTCGTTCTGTCGGTATCAACACGCTTCACAAAAAAGACAAACTGGCAACTGTGCGCAGTGGTCGATTAGACGGCAACACTCCGCCTCTCTCAGCAATCAAAGCAAAACCCTGCGTGTACCACTACCACGAACATCCTCGCTATTCCCTGCATCAGGAGCACAGCACGCAGCACCACCAATACCATCACCATCAAGATTTAGCACTCCTATCCCTCCTGACTCCAGCAAACCGAAATACAGCGGAACACTGCAGATGAATATCCGTAGACTAAGTATCTATTTGAAAGCAAGTGAAACAGATGACGCGCTTTCGAGCAATCAACAAGAATTTGTCGATGTTTCAGCTCTGAGAAAGAATAAGAAAGCAGCGAGGAAGAATCCCAATTTGAAAATTGAGAATGGTCGCACAGTACATGAGAGGACTGCACCCAGGGGCATTGCGAAACTATTTGTGTCATTGCCGTGCCCTAGATGCAAGTTTTCCCTGAAACGGATGATTGAACGCCTCACACAGCACTTAGGAGAAGTGCCGTTCAAGTGAAAGAAGCGTCTTAGTACTAAGGAGAACACGTCCCCTTTTGAAATATATGGGAATGCTAAGCATTTAGAATCGACGCTGTTCGTTGAATACATCTTGAAAACAGGCACCCGTCTGCAAGTTATTGGGAAAAATGCCCGTTTGCCCCAAGACTACGATCGACCTGATGCAGTGAGCGAAATGGACGTCAGAACGCGGACCGAAGAGATTAAGGTCAGTGCGAAGAAAGCCCGAGAAGGACACGGGAATACAGTGCCGCAGTGAGAAGCCTCGTGATGGAGTCACAACACGACAATAGAGGAACAATTCTTATCGCCTCTCTCAATTGTCTCGGACTGGCCGGTAATTGTGAAGGGTATGTGGCTGATGAATGCAAACAAGCTGATTTGGCGGCCCTGCAGGAGACGTGGCTGCATCCATGGTAGATTAACTTACCTCCCTCGTTAGGAGAAGATATTTGCTCATTTTCAATTTCTTCGATCAATGTGTCCAATGAAATAAGGGTGAGCAGGTCATTTGGAGGACTGACATTCATTTGGCAATGATCGTTAGGCCCAATTATCAAGATTAGACAGTACGATTGCAATAGAATCTTGGGCTTGAGCGTTACATTTGGTGCGACCTCTGTTCTGTTCTTCAATGTGTACTTCCCAGTGAACTCGAATGACAACCTCGAAGAGTACTTAAACTGTATGGGTGTTCTTGGTAGTATCTTGGAGAGGCCAGAAGAACAGCAAATATGTGTTTTGGGATATTTTAATGCCTCGCCGCACACGCCCAGGTGTGTTGAGATTGAAGAGCTTTTTTTAAATATAATTTGGCGTTTCAGGACACTCGGCTTCTCCCGCCTGATACGTACACTCATGTAAATCATGGCTCTATATCCACTCCTGGATTGTTCATATTGCTTTGTTTTCGATGTTATTAGATGCAACTGTTTCATGTTACACATTGCCTGATGTGGCCTGTACGGATTTCAGTGTCATAGAGGTTACTCTAAATGCTGAAAGAATGCAGACCCTCTGCAAGTTGATCCTCGCGAGGTTAAAGCGATTGACTGGAAATTTGACAACAAAGTGACAACGGATCGATTTTATGTAGAGCTTGATACCCTTTTATCACACATTCCTGATAGGCTGCTCGGAATGAATGAAGTAGCCGACAATGAACGACTGAATGGCCTGTATGGTTGCATGAGACAGGGTATCCTAACTGCTGGTCGACGAGTTTTTGGAATGGGGAAACCCGAGTAAATACTATGTCCTTGGGTGGAATGAACGGGCGAAGGAATTGAATTATGCTGTAAGGGACGCTGTGTTTCAGTAGAATGTTGCAGGAAAGCCTCAAGGGGGTCAACTTGCAGTGGCAATGAGAATAGCCAAATCCCGTTTTCGTAGGGAACTTACGTTTCTAAGAGAAAATGACCAACAATTACGAGCGCAGGCGCCCCTCTCAAAGTTGCGTGAAGGTAAATGCAAGGATTTTTGGAAAGAAATTCGAGCACAAAAACCCCATGAAAAAATCACTTTCACTCCCTGTTGCACGAGTGACGGGCATGGATAACATTGCGAGAGTCGGGGGGGGGAACACTTTCGCGATATTGCAAACTCTGTAGGCACGGATGAAAATAGAGAGTTGGTTCAAGGAGCCATTAGCTCAAAATCAGCTCCCTATCATTGTATCAATGAAATTAGACATGGAGGTCAATTGTCACTATTGTTGTAGAATGTTTAGACAGATGATCTGATTTGATTTGATTTGAGTAGTAGTGGTAGAAGTTGCTTCAGTTTTTCACCGGAGTCCCAACGAGAAGTTAATGTAGACCAATTGAAGATTGGCAAAGTAGGTGCAGTGTAGATTACGAGTAGGTTCAACGCAGATTCCGAGTATGTTTAACGTAGAATCAGAGTAGTTTTACCGTAGGTCCCGAGTAGTCGGGGTGGATGGATGATTATTCATTTTATAGATCATTAACACTTTATTTTAGTATTTTATTATTTCTTCTTGCTTTGGCTCTATTATTTTTCTCTGCCCTTTTTTCATGGTGATGAATTTTAAATTTGTTATCATTATTATTATATGTAACGAGGTTGGTTGAGAGAAGGTGACCCAGGG